>JANEYF010001588.1:145000-398670 GCA_029963845.1 Rhamnusium bicolor
GTTGGTCCATCTATAAAGAAAGGATTAGTTATACTTACCCGTTGTCCAGTAACTGTACCTTCGGCCTCTTGTGCCTCGGTGCGTTGGCCGGATCATAGGAGGTGGCCTCCCTGATCAGCGGGTTCCTATGCTCCTCGGCTAAGGTGTACAGTTTCTTCGATCTATCCCGGATGATTTCGGTGACTGGTGTGTACTCCAGGTCCCTGAAGATGTCAGCGTTTCTAACGTACCATGGTGCGCCCACCGCTGTCCTGATGGCCACGTTTTCCACGGCTTAGATCTTCTTCAGATAGGTCTTCGCTTGGTATCCCCATGCTACGGAGGCGTAGGTCAGCTGTGGTCTGATGAGTGCTTTGACTAGCAGAAGCTTATTCCTCAGATTGAGCCTGCTCTGGTTCTCTACCATTGGGTAGATGAGAGCTCTCGTCCGCTTGGCCTTTACCACGATGGCTTCGGTGTTCTATCTCCATGTCAGGCCTTTGTCCATGATTATGCCAAGTTACTTGACGGAATCGTGCCATTGGATGTCCTTGCCGAACATGGAAACGTGTCCTGTGGGGGTTTCCTTGCGTCCTTTCCTGAAGAGAATCGTCTGGCTTTTCTCCGCGTTGACTGCGACTTTCCATTTGATGCGCCATTCTTCCAGAAAAGAGGCTGCCTTTTGGAGTCTTCTGGTGGCTGTTCTTGCTGTCCAGTAGTTGCATTGTGGCAGCAGATTTGGTTACTGAGACTAACTGAGCATTCAAAATACTTAAATGGCTTTGTAAATCATGCAGTATATTTATTGTAAAACATATTGAACAGGGTTAGTGTATAGTTACGTAAAATGCCTAGTAATTAGCGTTTCTAGTCACTCACAGGACTAAATGCACTAATCCCGCTTACTGTAAAATGGTTTTTAACTGAAAATTTTACGTTTTAAGAACAATTTTCAAAATTGTAATCTAGAATAAATTTACTGCAAATGTCAATATTATTTTATTGTTATTATTATTATTATTCTAACCATTCACAAATTTCTACGCAGAATGAAAGTTCGAGTACAAAGAACTGGTATTTCTGAGTCCACTTATTTACGTAAATATAGCTATAAGCAGCGCCAATACCGGCCTCAATGTCTATCAATAGTAGATTTAAGAAGGAAATACCGTTTTAAAACGGGCGATTGAACAGGGCAAATATCCATTGTAATGTTTGCAATAAAGGTATACGTTTTCGTCTTGCAATTTAACTCTGTGTATTGCGAATTTTAAGTAGCTATTGAATTGTTTAGTCAACTTTGTGGTCCCTATTGTTGTTGACTGTACATGTTTACTGGATCCAGGAGTTCATTGTGTGTTATTCAACAATTAACTAATAAATAAATCTACTTGTAAATAAAAGATTCCATTCATGTTGCATACCCGTAGTGTTCAGAAATTTAAATTGAATTCTGTATTAAACAAACAACATGGTCATATTAAATATATTTATTCAGACCAGATTGTAATTACACAAATTGATAACGTCGGCCTATAAATAATTAACAAAATAGTAAGTTACATACAACTGTAATTATAATTAGTTTGTGTAATCTAATGGTTCAAAAATTTTAAATCATATAGCTTTAAATTAAACCAATCAGAATATTTTTACATGGTTTTTCAATACCAGTCATTTGTCTAACAGTATCTTACCTTGCAAATGGCTTTGAAGAAGGTGGGAAGTCGCATAAATGTACAACATATGAAACAATTCCATACTGTTTGAAGAGGGCTAGACGTGTAATAGTAACGCTAGTCTTACTTTTTTTAAGGCAGCTGAACTTATAAGATAAGTAGATAATAATACCTACACTGCGAAATTGTCGTCACTAACAGCATATATCCATTCGTGAACCTTTCCAATAGCTACGCGGATGAGTGCAGCGATTGTAGGAGACACAAAACACTTCTGTAGATGATGCATTATAGTCTGGGGTGTAGTAAAAACATATTAATAAAACTTACTCCATATAAGCTGAAGTTAAACGGCGTCTTCTTTCAGAAAATATCCATTTGTACACATATAACGGGGACACAGCGAAATAGCGAATATTTATAGAGTGGCGATTCGTGAATTCCGGAGACGGCAAAATCGGCTTGTTTCTGTAAAAGTTTGGCCTATGCAGGAAAGGTTACGAAAACCTGGATTTGCCTGTAACACATTTTTCATTTTTTGTTTCACTCATTCAGCAAATTCCCCTGGTAGCAATGAGATCGCAAATCGTAAATTACATTCATTTGCTCTTTGAGGAAAAATTTCTCGGTCTGAAGATTACGTACCAGCTGCTGTATGGCCAGATAAATTTACGAAGATAAGTTTTGGATTTCTTGCAAATTTTCACGGACCACTCACATTTTTCTATAAATTCCCTGAATAATGGACTGTCTAATTGCTTCCGGGGAATGTTACACAGCACCATAGACTTTAGTAAATCTACGTTGAATTGGCTTTATTGGTTTCCAGTTCTGTGATCGGATATATTATTGTCCACAACACACGATGTGCCATTATTAATAAAATTTACAAATATCTGGTCAATTGTTTTAACAGAATTTCTTGAAAACCTGGTAGGCCACCCTATCTTACTTATGAGTAGGACTGTCAAAAATGTTCCGTGGGACAGTGGCGTACGCGAAATTAACTAATACGAGAAACAATAAACTGTTACAATTTATAACAATGTTTGTAAAACTTACCCTCTTAACTAGCTTGATGAACTAGCCTGCTTATCACAAACTGGAGAAGATGTGTAGCCATTTTGCAGCATCAGGTATGTTTTTATGGTTGTCTCCATGAGTGATGTTCGCTTTGGCGAAAATATATTCTTGTAAGACAAACAGAAAAATCCTCATAAAATTCCTTTATTGGTGTGACCGGTCACACCAATAAAGGAATTTTATGAGAATTTTTCTGTTTGTCTTATCATGAATAATTACTCATATGGGATTAACCTACCTACGTTATATTCTTATATTTTGAAAACGACCGTTCGATATCTACTGATGTAATACACGCATACGTAAAATAATCTTTGAACGCACTTAGCGGATCTGGGGCTGCACCATCACATATTTGTCTTAATTTGGTAAAACCGGTGTCTTTATTTAACACACTTGGGAACTTTTCTTTAACGCGCTCATTTGTTGCATCACCTATAGCGTGTAGCAGTAGATTTACTTCGTCCACTATTTGCAGTGACTCCGCTTACGACAACGCACTGTTTTCTAATTTTTTTATGTTTTCATGTAATGGTTTATAGTTCTTCGCAATATTTTTTAAAGCTGTTTCAACGAAAATATCTTCGAATTTTGTCTGGCTTTCCTCAATAGCTGCAGCCTCATCTGGATTGAATTGTAGTATCACAGCTTTTATTTGTTGGATATATTCAGCATAATAAAACGCTGCCTGCAACCATGTTTCCCAACGTGTAAGATTCGGCTGTGGTGGTTCAGGCATACCGGGACACTTGCTATGAAATGCACGGAGACGTTCAGGAGATTTAAGAAACATTTTTCTTGTACTTGCGATTAATGCATCCACCTCTGGAAAACCTTTTCGAGTAGTTTCTGCCACAAGATGTAAAGCATGCACTTTACACGTAACATGTATAAACGTACAACCTTGTTCTTGCAAAGAACGGCCTACCGAACGCATTGTCACGGCGGCGCCATTAGTCACAAACATCAACACTTGACTTTTTGACAGTTCAAATTTTTCTAACGTCTCCAGCACCACCCTGGTAATTGTTTCGCTAGTACACTGACTTAGTCTTTTGCTAGCTAGTAACAGTGAAACTGTCGATTTAAAAGGGTCCAATACTCGTACTATAATATATAATATTTTTTAATTCACATTTCTTCTTATTTACCATGTCTACGTGTACAGTTGGTAGATAGTTATATAACGTTGTGCAACTTGGTAACTTCACCTGGACATTGTATTTATTCCAGAACTTTCGAAACGGTTGTTTATCGAGTATGTGCAGCAGAACATCACAGGCAATCAGCATTAATAGTAAATCAAACATAAACTGTGTTGTCGAAGGCACGCCATTTTTTTTATTTTTATGGTGTACACTATTTACGTGAAGTCCACAATCATGCTTATCCCAGCACATCAAATCTTTCTCGCACACTTTACAAATTATTTTAGCACCATCATAGAATAAATCCGGGAATTCACCTATAAATTTATTCACTTTGTCAGCAAATGGTCGTTTTCTACTCCTGCGTACGTCTGTCATGCTTTATTATTAAATTAATATCAACAATACAGTACAACAAATAAAATAAAAACACAATGACAATATGCAATACGCCCAAGTGACTTAACGTGTACATAACTCGAAAGCTAATAATAGACTGGACTGGAGAAAGAGTTTCGCGGTCAAGGTCAATGCCGGTGACAGTAAGTACATCTGTACTCTACGACCATGATATACAGAAACGATTTGCAGCTTTACTTATGAGATTAAAACTAACCAAAACATTGCATAATTTTATTAAATCGTTTGTGCAATTATATGAATCTACGTTAAAATCACCACAGAGTGTCATATTTATATTTGGTTTATATACCAGATATAACAGGTCAGCTATTTTATCAAGAAATATATTTAAATCCTCTGAAGGAGATCTGTAACATACCAATAATATAAATTCTATATTAGTTGTACTTTTAAAAGATACTGCACATATTTCAATGTGCTTGTCAATACAAATATTTACCAAATTAATAACTTAAAATTTAAGTGTTCCTTCACTCATATTCATACACCGCCCCAATTAAATGAGCTTCTACAATAACCACTTCCTAAATAATAACCATCGAAAAAGAAATTATTTATGGTCTCTGGCTTAGCTACTGTCTCAGTCAGACCTACAAAACTTAAATTTGTAAAATTACATAACATATCTAGAAAGAGGTCATTTATCTTATCAGTATTTAAACTTTGTATATTTAATAAAAGCAAATTGGGATTAAAAGTTACTTTTTGTTTCTTTCTTCCCCTCGTCTCATCTCTAGCTATAATACCACTTCGTGAGAAACGTATAAATAAATATGCTACACCTAATAATTTCAATTGGTAATTGCCAATTAGCTCTAAGTAATAAGGTTAAAATATATTCACCGCCTAGCTATGTATTATACATTCGACCCTAATATGCATTATATCGTAGTGATAAATCCACCGTTCCTTGTGAAGTTCCTGCTATAGAAGACATTTAGACAATAATATTATAACATCCACATTGTATAAAATGGCTCTCATGGTCCCCTACGCACGTATAAAATACGTTTTACTATAGGTGGATGTCATTTCATTATGCCTAGAAGCTCTACAAAAGCGTGAACTTCCTGTATTTAGGTCTTCTTAGATGTCAACGAATGTAGTTATTCTTAGGGACAGTCATAATAAACACGATTACATTAAAATATTTCTGTTTCTTAATGCAGTTCCTGGAAACACGAAAAGATGTTTCGAAGGGTTCCACAACCTTTCACGATACGATTGAACTTCACCTGAAAATGTTTTATAGTAAATTGAACTTCATCTGAAACTAATTTATAGTGAATAATATGGAAGTTTTAATGTCGTAACCCTAATAGCACAACGTAGTCCTATGGACATCCGATGGACGTCCCCAGCGGACATTGTAGAAAATTCAGGACGTCCCATGGACAGCCTTTTTTAGTCGAAAGGACATCTTATGGACGTCCTTGGGATGCCCAAATGTCACAACTTTGAACCATATTCGGACGTCCATACAGAACATCCGAAGGACGTCTATAATGGGACATTACTTGGACATCTTTTTAATACCCCATAATACCCATATCAGTTTATTTTTCTTTCTTGGGTCTCACTATCACATAAATCATTTTTCCAAACTTATCGATTATCTAAAAAAAAATACACTTATCCAGTTATGACATTGGAAAAATAAGCCTCCCCGCTTATGACTACATCAAAGAATTATTCAGAGGGTGTTTTATGACAACTAGAACCAGACAAAAGACTTATTTTTGCAGTATCACACTGGGTAACTGTATTTTTTAGATAATCAAGCTTAGAATTATTCGTGGGTAGCAAGCCCCAAGAAATATTAAGAGAATGCTACAAATAACATATTAATGCCCCAGAATAAATCACATTTAGATTTGTATTGTTGTCTACTTCTATTATGCTGTCGACTTCAAAACGTTAGTAACTTAGTAGTCTTTTAGATGTCGAGTTAACCTAGCGTTAAAGAATGTACTTGCGGTAATATTTTATATTATATTTCACAAAATCAAAATAACTACACAAACTACACCAAAAGCGAAGCAAAATCTAGCAAATAAACTGCCAAAATCATCCATCACTTTTTCCAGAAGGACGCTTACTTAGCATTGTTGCCAAATCAAATACCTTCATGTCCCGCCACGGCATCATTTTTGTTCATAAGATGATAATAATTGTAACTGTAACATCTCTTTGTATAAAAAAAAATAATAGTAAATGACGATAATACCTGATACACACGATTTTATTTAGTTGTTTAGATATTATCTGTTGAATGTTGAAATCAATTGTTAAGAATTTATTATTTTTCTACTTGGCAACATGGAACTTTGTACGTTTCCACTCGCGCGAATTTTGAATTGCATTTGTAGCTTTCACATCATATATTAATATTACGAGTATTCATTTTACGTGCATAACACACGAAGTATGCTTAATACTTTAATACAATACAATACTGTTATTATGTTATTTTTATAATCCAGATATGATTTATAGACGTTTTTACTTTTTCACTTTTTATGTAATAGATTTAATTTTTGAATTTATTGTTATCATTATGAATACATAGGACACGCCCATAAACCAACTCACAAGGAAACATAACAAACCTAAAAATATTTTTTTAGGAACTAAAACCAGAATATCACCACCTAGTGGAAATAATTTGAAAATAATTTACTTCGTTAAATCAATCAATTCACGTTATCCCTGCAAAAAATCTATAAAACGTGAGTGTTCATCTATTCGCAAAATGAACATTTTCTACACAATTTCAAATTGTGTTCAAACAGCAACGTCCGTCAGACGTCCATTTTAAGTCCTTTCAAGTTGGTATATTAAATGTCCAAACATGGACGTCCATCGGACATCCATTTTATGTCCTTGGAAGTTTGTACATTTACTGGTCGGATACGGACATCCTTTGGATGTCCATTTTATGTCCATGGACGTCTGTACATAAAACGGACTTAGAATGGACGTCCCTAGGACGTTGCTATTAGGGAATGTCTCGTTGTTTTTTTTTTACAAACGGGAGACCCACTAAACAAAAAACATCGCAGATATTAAAGATTTTTGATATTTTGTTAAATATGAAGTTGTACTCAAAGTATTATTAACATGCCAATACCCTGTGAGCATCGTTATGTCCTGAAATTTAACAAAATGCTTATGATGAAACAGGAAGAATGTTTCTGTTTAAAACTTGTATTTTTCTTAGAATGTCACCAATATGTAATTAAAACTATCAATTAGATTCCTTAGTATGTTTATTTGATATCCATTAGTTTTAAGGGGCCTAGTCGGGAGAAAGCTTCGGATGGCTGTACTCTCTAGAAAGTTTTTATACATGCGCCGCTGAATAATTTGCTCTTGACTATACCTTCACTGGACGTTTTATTCACTGACTTCATTGAGGTGCGATTCCCGATAGAGGTAACATTTCCTTGCTCCATTTGTAGTGACAAAGATACTTATTTAGAAAATTCATTTTAACCAAATAGTACGGAATAAAAGTTTGAAACTTGCTGAGCATAATTATAAAGATTCATTCAAGAAGACATATATGAATTTTACCTTGAATTTTACCGATTGATACAATTCAGGAGCTAATCACGTTCAAATTTCACTTATATTTACAGTATAAATTTTCCCTACATAAAGTGAAAATTAATTAAAATAGATATACGTGTACCCTCTAGTACACTTTCAACTACTGATCCTCCAAATTTGGTGTAATTTGACCAAACTGTATAAAAGAAATAAATTTTGAAAAGTTACCTTACAAACACTGATTCGATTAGCCCTCTTAAGTTATGGGGACTAGTATTATGGAAAACCTACCTTGACTGTGTATCGAATCGCGAACCACAAGATTTGAAGTCTTAACTGACTGAGTGGTTGAGAATCTCATTAGGAGAGTATATAATTGGTTACATAGACAGTAAATACGATTCCAAAACTGCAGTATTAAAACAATTAAAGTTCTAATATATCTATAAAAATACAAACAAATCTGATTTTCCACAAACATACCCATATATTTTCTTGTAATCATGATACACTTATAAGAAAATTATAAATTAAATTTTACTTATTATACTCATTATATACGCAGGTACCTATTGGAAGCGCATATGCCAGCAAAATAAACAAATTTAACTTCTAATTTCCTAAAAATGATAGCATTCATGCCAAACTAATCAACAATTAGTTAATTACACGAGGCATATGACGTATTTTATGAATGATTTTCTAGAAAAAAGAATAATATTTGTATGTAAAATTGAAGAATGAGAAAGGGTATATAATCGCAATACCTACATAATTTATTTCAATGTCTTAATTAACTTACAGATTGAAAACTTATTTTAAATTTCAAATTATATATTATTTATTAGTAATCCTGAAAAATAAACTTCTTATTTATTTTGAATAATAACGACAAGAATGATGGAAGTAGACACTACAATAGTAACATCATAAACACATGGAATATATACACCACACTAGTCAAAGAATATAAACTTCATAAACAGCATGCAAAAACACAAAAAACTCTGTGCTGTATAAATAAATTATATGAAAGTACATTCTTCAAGCGGAAATGTTATATACAAAGTTTTAAAAAACATTTTGTATAAATAATATATTTAGTAGAAAATACATGATTTATTTACAGGAAACAAATGTTGGTGTCCTTTTCCTATTAATATAACAGTATTATGAACTGTAACTTATTTTGAGACTTGTTCTTATTACGTTATGTTTTATAATTAAAATTAAACCATCATCACAAGAACCATTTAAATATAACATTTAAGTGTGATCACAAAAGGGCGTGTTTTCAAGTAAGTTATCTTAACTAATAAGGGTGTTTCTACAAATGTTACTTAGAAAACAAATTAAATGTATTTTAATAATGTTACAAAGAACGTTTAAAAATGAATCAATTTATTAAATATTTTATTAACTTACACAGGATGTTTATAAAATAGTATTTTATATAACAAGTGTGGGTTATAGCACTCGCCTTCGGCTCGTACTATAAACGCCCCACTTGTATTTTAGTCTTGAGTTATATAAAAAAATTTTTGTATCGCCATTCGAAATTAGAAAACAGTATAATTTTGTAAAAATACGGCAAATTGACAAAGTTACCTTGTCGTAATGACTAAATTCTATTGCTGTTTCCATAGAAACCAATAATAAAACAACTAAATATTGTACGATTTAAACGTCGCATTTGACACATTCTGCTTGAAAATAATTATTATTTGGAACAAAGTGAGTGATAATGAGGAAGATTTTATTCCTGGTACTCCTCCGGAAATCAGGGTGAAAGCAATTACTGTAACTTTAGATTTATTACCAGCGACATCTAGAAAATTGGTGTAAGCAGAAAACTGTGAGTAACATATGTGAGTCTGTTCTTTTGATTTATCTATATGAAAAAGCAAAAACTTTAAAATGTTCATGTCTCTGGTCCAAGTTTTCGATGCTTAAAGCAGTTTTGACTGTAAAGAATAATGTAGATGTATCCAATTATCAAATAGTAAAAACTTTTTTGAAAAGACAATCCACTGGGTATAAGGCTAAGAAATCTAAAGTTTTTGACAGAGCAGATGCCGAACATTTTTTACTAGAAGCACCAGATGAAAAGTTTTTAATGTTGAAAGTCGTATTAATAATGGGCTTGGCTGGCGCTTGTCGTCGAGAGGAACCCTACAATATGTCAATTAATTTCATTGAGAGAAAAGACTGCATGCTGATTGTTAAAGTACCTGATTCGAAGACCCACATTGAAAGGACTTTTACGGTAAATGGTGAGACAGTTAATGGAATAAATGCGCCCTACTCATGTGAATCACAAAGGGGTTTTTCTTCAATATTGAAGAGAAGAATGTACGGTCCAACGAGTTGGTATTAACACATACATACAAACACCAATCATTATGGCTAAATATCTTAACTTATTTAATCCTGAGCAATACGGGTCACAGCTTTGTGAGATCTTCGGCATCACTTCTAGCTACCTAGTTCTGGAGCTGATATTCTTACCTTAAAACGTCATGGGAAATGGAAATCCTCAACAGTTGCTGAGGGATATATAGAAGATAGTATCCAGAACAAAAAAGGAAATTTCAAAACAGATATTTTCAAACAATACTACAGAAATGACTATGTCTGCCAATGTAGTCGTTGGTGAAAATCAGACCAACCACCATATCAATATAAATGAATCAAATATTTTTCGCACATCTGAACCTATAATTCCAGAAATAAATATAAATAATGTTAGTAACAGTACTATTCATATAAATTTTCATTAAATTATGAAGTAAATTGTTCAAGAAATTTGTTAATAATTAATAAATGTTCGATGTAAGAACTTTAATTTGTTGTCTGTTGACTATTAAGTTTTATTTCACATTGTGAAATAATATTTCTTTATTTCACACTTTTTTTCTTTATTTTTCACTTGTCAATAATGACATTGTTTTGATTCATTGAAACTGTCCAATAAATCTCATTTGAGGATATGGCGTTACAAAAAAAATATTTTTCCTGTTACTTGTTAGCGACGTTACAAAATCTCCTTTGTATGTTTCATATTTAGTGGGAAGTTAGTTCGATAAAAATAATAAAATCATCTATTTGAGAATTTACCTGTTGGTCTAGCACAAGGTTTTTTTTATCGATATATGGATTTGTATTACTTGTGCTATTTTAAAGACTTTTAGTAGTTTTTTTCAAAATATGCTGCTACAAAAAGTGCGCATTTTCATAAATTTATAACATCTTAGAAGACGGTCAAATAAATTCATTATAAGGATACATAAATAAGAGGGAAAAATAACTTCAAGATATCCGTATCAGAACTTTTAATTTTAAATTTAAATAAGCATTTCTAGTATTTCAAAAATTTCTTTAACTGCCAGTAAATACTACTTAGGTATTGTGAAATACAGTGACATTTTTATTACTACGAAATATCAACTTTACAAGAAGCGGCCATAAAAATTATTCAGAGATGTTAAATAAACGTGAACTTACTCCTAAATCTTTAGAACGTCTTAATTCTAAAATATAAATTACAGTAGTAAAGTGACACTTAACTTAGGAGATATATTTCATAGAATCTTGACGTAATATCCCCACGTGCTTTACTTTTAGTGAACTTTAACTGGAGATTATTTATACAGCTGAATTAAATTTTTAATATTGCACCTCATTTAAAAGATAATTTAAAAAAGTTTCTGCTGATATTTTTTATTATTAGTGAGGATCCGGTATATACAACATTTTATTTAAAAAAAAAAACATTCATATACAATATTAAACTATTATCCATTAATATGTATGCTGCAATATAAGGGATAACATTTGTGGAGCTCGCGCGCAAATCTCGCTAAATCAAACTTGTGGCAAATCGCAAAAACATATTGCAATAAATCAAATATGATTAGCGTTTTACTGCTTTTTCCCTTGTATTCTGCTGATTGCCAGGGACTATTTGACAAATTTTCGTGGAAAATTTTTTAACCGTTATATATTTTTAAAAATATTTTTTTGGATTTAGGGGGATTTGGTTCAAATATGAAAATAATTAGCGCATTTTGTATAAAAAATACTTCTTCCTCAATCCTTTATTGTTTTTATAGAAGGACATAACAATAGAAATAAAAAATATTAATCCATATAAACGATATATCAACGTATTCTAAAACAAACTCGATTTCTGAACTTTGATTCCAAAAAAAAATGGATTATTAAAAAATCTTTTCACTAGATATGCACTGCATTCTCTTCTGCAAGGCAATTGCGTGGTTCAGCTGTCTCATCTTCCATATTGTTGATTTTGTGCCTACGTTACTATATTGTACCAAATCAAATCCTCGTCATTCTTCCAATCTCCTCCAAATTGTTTAGTCAATAGATTTTCCAAAGATTTTTTCTTTTTCTCGGGTTTGCCCCTTTGACGCCCGAATACCCTTTCTTTCAAGTTAGATTGGAGTATCCCTCTGGACCTTGGTTTTGTTAGTGTCGTATATTATTCTGTACCAGTCCTGAATCTAATGTGCTAAAAGCCACACACGGAAACGTTTTCCGTAGCTTTTTTCAAGCTGATCACTTTCATATCCGACATGCCATTAATCTTCTTCAGTTTTTCTTCCAACACTTCGATGTTATAGATTCTCCAGCCATTTCCTTCGTCCCTGTCGAGTAACCTAACAACTCCATGCCTCTTGTAGATTGCGTTATAATCGTCTTTTGATGTGAGAACTGAATGCTTTTTAATGTCTTGTTCTACGCGACCGAACAATCGGTCGGCCGGTAAAAATGAGTGACCGCGGACCGGGTACATTATTTTAATTTGGAGATTTTGATTTTAAGCAATAATACAAAGTGTGGATGATGTGCGAGTTCCTATTTTGTCCTCCGCAACCATCGCAGAATAATCTCAATGTGTGAATGTCCATGAATGTAAGGGTGTTCAAGTGATAAAATAAAGCAGAATCAATTTCCTCAGCACCTTGTCCGGCTTGGTCTTCAGTCCATATATAAATGTAAGACTTTTAGCTTTTATGTAAACACAACAAAAGTTATACAAGCTAACTTGGTGCAAATAGAATGCATCATTGATGGGGGTTCTGGGTAAAAGCTGCACTTGTTGCAGGTCAAAGCAGAAAGTATGAGGTGTATTCCTCATTGATTCATAAAATGCATTAGCACCTTTTTGATGCATTATTAACTCCAGAGCGAGTTTCTTCCTTGCATCCTCATCCGATTCCTTTTCTTGGAGATGTTTCAGTCTCATGCACTGAGCACAACAGTCTGTAGTCTATATTATACTCATTGACAAAAATTTTTCTGAACATATCGAATTTTCTAGTCTTGACTTCTGGTGCACATTGTTCTATATAGAGATTAAATAGCTTTCTCATGGTTAGGCTACAATCAAGATAAACTCATTTTGATTTATTTTTGTTATAATGACTTTCCTTAGCGGGTAGCCCATCCAGAAATCTCCTGATATTTTGCTTTTTGTCGATGTGCTTCGCGGAAATTCTGTCACCTCCTCGAAGTTCCTTCGGGATTTTACCCTTGAAACAAACTTTTGCTACGCGCCTAACTCGATCCTTATGGATATTAAGTATGTTCAAGAACATGGCTTGGCACACTTGAATCTTTTTTTTTTGAAAGTCGTTTTGGCAAGAAATATGTTACAGTGAACTTTCGCTTTCTAGCTTGGTTCTTAATGGGTCGTTTACGTTCGACAGCAGTGGCAGACAAAAAATGGCATAATTTGAGATCCTATTGAATCTTGTCATTAGTGGCGTTGAAAGAAGTTCGTATTTTTTGCACATCTCCAAGATTTATTTCTGAACAACAATATGTAGGGCCCTTGTGTAAACAGGGCTTTTTGAATGACAACGGCAGGGACAGAAACGCGATTTCTGACAAACAAACAAACAAAATTACTAGGTTTTTTCTTGACAATAATAATAATAATTATTATTAACATGTAAGTTACAATTATTTTAACTTAGATAGCTCTTTAAATTAGTCTCCTGTCGTTTGGTCCTATTAGTTTGTCTTTCTCTTGATCCCACATTACTTGCACCCATAGTGGTATTGGCATCATCCATTTTCAGACTCACTAATTAGTAATGTATACCTCAAAACTATGAGGTTATAAAAATCGGCTGAGTGTGCGGACATAATGCGGAAAGCACATAGTTTACAAAGCCGTACTGTGCTTAATACAACGAGTAATATGAATGTATCAGGCTTTGGTACCAATAATGGATTTAGCGCTGTATGCTCCAAAGTTATTTAAGAAGGGATTTAATGGATTTTGCTCTTTAAGGAAAGTGTGGTCTTGTACCCAAACAGCACAGATACGTCCTATGGACGTCCATAAGATGTCCACGATGGATATAGCGGACGTCCATTGGACGTACGCACTTGGTCCAATGGACATACAATGGACGTCCAATGGACTATACATTTGTCATAAATTGGGACGTCCATAGGTAACACATTTTATGTCCATTTGTGGACCTCCATGGACATCCATTGGCTATCCAATGGACGTTCTTAATTACGTTTAATGGATGTATTCCACAATATGTATACTAGTTTTATTATACAGTGTGTCCCCGGATAACTGCCCGGAAAGCAAAAACTTCACTATTTTTAAGTTTTTGGAAAAAGTTACTGACAAAAAGTTTAGTCTAAAAAAATTAGATTCGCGTAGTTATATTCCATATATAAACTGTGCAGGGTTTTAAAAAATTATGAAACCCTAAAAATAAGTTAATACTATTCTCATTTTACGCAGTGGAGGGTTCATAAGTACCCACACATAAGTAGCCATTCTCATTTTAACTTTAGAGGACAAAACGAGTTAAATTTTTTTTTTTCAGAATATGAAATTTGACATTTTAAAATTTAACAAAAAAAATATATCGAATATCCAATTGTTTACATATTTGACCTTACTTTGTGATTCTAAAAAATGCAACACGTATTTTCCTCTAAAGTTAAAAATCAGTTCTCTATTTTTAGTTTTCATAATTTTTATAAAACCTGTATATCGGATATCAAAAATCTACGCGAATATCATTTTTTAGATAAGCAAAAGTTTTTGCAGAGTAATGTCCTAAGTAAAAAATAAAAATTTTTCCTTTCTGGGCAGTAATCCGGGACACACTGTACTTTTAAATATAACAGAAAAAAATAATTTTTTGATTAATATAGGCCTAAGACTTTGCTTGCCATATGCAGCGTATTATGTAAAAGTTGCACATTTTCTTATTTTCGAGTTTGAATTTATTTAAGCAGAAACTAAAATACAGCGAAATAAGGAAATATGTATGTTACAATTTCAACTGATAAAATTATTTACCAATTTTTTTCAATATATTGGTAACAACCTAAAGAATCTATCGTTTTGGCACTATTATAGAGATAATTTAAAAAATACCATATGCCATTTATTTTCTCAGAGAGTTTTAAAACTAGATTAAAATTTATCTAGGTAGGTACTGTCGACTTTCAATGTAAAATATCAAATAAATACGTGTTTCACTAAATTGTATATATTTATAAAAAAAGCAAAATAAACAAAATACACAGAACAAATATTTTCTAAGTATTATAAATGTTATTTAAAAAAATAACCATTAAAAAAAATAAATTATGGATCATTTCTGTGTGTGCTGCCACTCCTTTGCCCTGCATAGCCATTTTTTTATAGCATCCTCTGTAATTTCTTAATCAGTACCATTATGGATTTCTGATGCACCTAAAATTGTTATTATATAAGAAAATCTGTTCAGTTTAGACACGAAACATATTTAATAAATGTTGATGCATCCAGTGAAATTGAAAATGCAAATGATTTGGATGTTTCTTTGAAAATTCACAATTGGACTAAGCAACTAATTCTGAACAACTTTTCTTAATAGTATTTTTTCGGTATATTTAAAAATAAAAGTGCTTTACTCTTGGACAAAATTCCATTAGATGCATTTTAAGTTTCACTGATAGCAGCACCAACTTTAAGAATAAATTATTTTGAGAAATGAATAAAAACATTGACAGAATTATAATTGGATGAGGTGCCAGCAGATTCAGATAAATAACCTAAATCTGCTAACCTGCTGCTGTCTGCTGAAGACAAATGTTTGGTGTCTGCAGGTGAAATTTTTGTTGAAAGGGTATTCTCACCAGCAGTTTGCACTGTGATGTATAATCTTGAACATTACATAAAGATAATTCGGTACTGGCTCTTGCAAGCCGGTAATTACGACGCGAAATCTTCGGCATTTTTTAGTTTTTATCACCCCCTAGACTATAACCTTGGATCTGTTATTTACCTGCTTATTGTACGTGAAATCACAATCACCGAACTTTTATAATTGATTAATGTCTAGTCCACTACACACTTATTAAATAATTAAATCATAAAAGCGTCACACCATCAACCATCGCAACAAGTCATTAAAGTGAAACACAAAACAACAGAAATTGAACGTTATTTATAAAAGTATTTGACATTTGACGTGTTGAACGTAACGAGACGAGCATGCGCTCAGAACAGAGGGAACTCTGGTTCAGAATAATCGGTCCAGAGTGGATTTCGCTTGGTAGCAAAAAAGGCCCAGAGTTTTGCTGAAATAACCACTATCTAGTATGCGCATAGCATACTATGCTTGCAACATACCTACAGACGAAAATTAAATTGAAATCTGAATGTTAAACCAATCAAAAATAAGTTCCAACTTGTAAAATGATGAAGTGTTTATAATTTCTTTGATACGACTTTTTGTGGATATCCATTGTACGTCCAATGGACGTCCGGAGAAGAAGAACGAAATTAATCCACAAATGGACATCCAGTAGATATTCATTTGTGGTACACGGACGTCCAGGACTTCATATGGACTTAATATGGACATCCAATGGATGTTATGTGCTGTATGGGTAGAGATCATTGAGAAGTATAGGAATCTGCAAAAAAAGTAAAAAATGACTGAAATTGGATTTAGCGGGATTTGCGCGCGAGCTCCACATTTATTGTATACGTTAACCCTATCTATCTGATGGTTAATGACTTAATCCAAAACAGATTCCGTATTTGGAGTAAAATTGTAAGATATTACTAATTTGTGTTATATCCGTTTTAATGTAAAATATAAAAATCACACATATTGTGTTTCTGTTACACTTACTACAGCTTTAATTAGTTACATCATATTGCATAAACACCGTATGTAACACAATAACTGAAACTTGACCATTACACCAATAACAACAGATAACATAGCAAATTAACACTTTACAACTTTTATATGAACCTTTTCCCTCACTCTGATGGTGTCTTTATGGCAAAAATTATGTAATTTTCTTTAATTATTCGTCTTTTACTTAAAAAATTCCATCCATTTTCACATAAAAGTAGTATTTATTTTTCCCCTCAAACCTAAAATAAAGAGAATGAAAGGATCTACGCCTAAAGTATACGTAGTAACGTTAGTGAATACTTTAATAGATACAAGGATGTTCAGCTCCCAATATTCGGGAATTATAGTGATATATTTATTATGTACGACTATCGAAAACAACGGAATTATATCCGTAGTGCAACTGAGTTTACTTCATCGAATATTTATATGTGCTGCACCTACACATTTCATCACGAAGCAAAACCTCCAGGGTTCAATATAGCACCATTAATATAATTTATTTTCAACTATTATAATATGTTACAAAACCTAGGAATATGCAATGTTAATTTGAAACAACAATCTACAAAGCTAATTAATCTAATTAAAAGCAAATTACCTATAACTGGTTTCTATGATTGGCCTTTACAACGTTTTGAACTAATAGTTGGATAATAGCTTATTATGGGAATTATACAGTTTCATACGTGGTATAGGTATTGATACCCAATATTAGTCCACTGCACATATTGACTTTAATTATTCTATCATATACATATTAGGTCAATAATCTATTTCTGAAAGAGCTCATGATTAAGCGTATACAGCAATATTCTTTTGCTAGACGCCAAATAATACATTCCCCACAGATCATGCTTTAGTATATATCATTTGAAAATAACCTGGTGATTTTGTTACATTGTGATCGGATATGCCTCTACATTCTTGAGAAATTGTCAAGTCGCTATCCTCTGAATGGCCGCTGAAGTCGAATGCTCATTTATCAACTACTAGCCTTTAATCATTTAATTTGTTCATCTAGTCTCCTTCTTTACATGAATATAATTACACATTAGCTCCCAAATCCTGATGTCCTATTATTCGAACAACGTTGCATAAACTCATTCCCAAAAAGCATTATTATAATCTCAGGTTCCAGTGACATCACTACTTTATTTTAAATATGTAGTTTATGGATAACTTTATTGATTTGTCCCCCATCCATTTTTCCTATTTATTGACAATAATCATACACTTCGAAAGATTACGCTAAACTTAAACTTATTCGTGTTTAAGAAACACTTACATATCCTCATTCTATTTGATCACTTTTTGTAAACGTTCTACCGCGGGAAAATAATTATCAGCTTGTTATACCTTTCGGTAATTTTACTGTCATCAATCTTCTTATGTTAACTTTTAACAAGTTTTAGTATATTTTTTATACAAATTTAGATGTAATTGTATTATTTTTACATCCATTATTGCTGTTAACATTGTTTTTAACTTACTTAATTATTTTCCGAACGACACGTTTTATCCGCACACAGATGGGCACGCACGTTTCAATTTTATACCCCAATGTTTATCTAATTCTTGCGTGCTTCTCTCGCGTAAGAGATTCCTCCATCTTTGGCTTATACTGAAATCTAATGAAAACTATATAGCTTCCATTAGAAGTAATGTGAGTATAAACAAGGCCCATTAGATATGCCCATTGGACTTTTAAAATTATAATATACAACCATTTTAATGGCTTTAAAAAAATTATGTGTTGTGTTAACAGATAACATAAATGAAAGTCGTTTCTAAAGTATTTTGACATTTTAAATTAGTGTAATTGTTTTTGAGAAACTACTGAAATAAAAGATGATTAGTTTCTTCCACATTTTTGACTACCACGTACCTAATATCCTATGAAAATAATATTAGATTGTGTTATTCTCAATAAATCTGAGTTAATTTATGTTTAAATAAGTTAACCTATTAGTTACTTCATAATTTGGAAGAGAATGACGAGAAGACTTGACTTTCAAATATGGAAATATGCCACCTATCAGTGCTTCTGCCAATGTTGCATACGAATGAGTGGGATATGAGTGTTATCAATTTACTTAGTTCTCAATTACTAGAAGATGCCGATGGGAATTCTAAAAATGGCTAACGAAGATCTGTGTACTTTATCCAGATTCGTCAATGAAAAATAATAATTTAGAATATTAAAAAAAAATTTTTTTGAAACCTCTTGAGACAAATCAATAACCAAATCTAGCATGTTATGCTTTATCATTTTGTATATTGATCAAACCGAGTATTACATCTGGTGTTAAATAATTAAATAAATTTTAACAATGTTATTTATATTTATTTGTAAAATATTCTTTTGCTTAACATTTTTATCATCACTGCTGATATATGAAACTGACTACATTATTTCAACACACACGTTCTGAATGTATTTACTACGGTAAATAGAAATTATGCTCCTTTATTGCATATAATTTCTATCTTAGATTGAATGTTGGTGATGTTCATATGTTATTTGCTGATTTACATTTCTAACAACTTGTAAACAACTCTAAAATTTGCATACATTGGCGAGAAATAATATATGATGATTGCAGAATAGCTCCGAGCAATATTAAATCCATTTTCTTTGAAGTGCATCTAATTTAAATCAAATGTCAATTCTTTTTTCTTCCATTTATTTGATGATTCTAAATAACAATCTATTTTATCTGAGAGTTATATTTAAAGTGATAATATTAAAACGAAATAAAAGCAATTCATTTCCTAGAGGAATACGTTTATAGGATAAATTCGCGATTAGAATTATTGAATTTGCTTTCGGGTATAATATACTAAATACAATACGTAAGCCGAAGATAAAACGATTCGATACCTTATTTGTTTTAAATACCAAGAAATGGGTAGACAAATTTGACCTGTAATGAGAAACAAACTTTTGTGTGTAAGTTTGAGAATGCAAACTTTTTAAGAATGTCGATTATTAAATACGATTTATTTGGTTTGAATACGTTATGATCAATATTTGATTTTGTGGTTTTCGACTTCGAGGTTGTCAAGTTTATTATTGTTGTTGGTCATGGTGTTGGATAATGAACTAAATTTATTTTTATTATTGACATACACCCATAAGCTTTTTGTGCCAGATGTTAATTTATTTTCGAGGGACTGTAAATAATTATTATGACGTGTGGCGATCTTTTCTGATTTTGTTTTTTCAAAAATTTGAATTCTTTCTGCGGTTATTGGATTTCTTATAGATGCGAAAAGTTACCACTTTTCACTTATATCGGTAACTATAATACAATGAAACAAACATTTATTTAAATTAAATACATACCTCATTTAAATAAAATATTTTCTATATGCTTAAGGACTCAAAAATGTTAATTTGATACAGATTGTAAACTGAAACCATAGATTTCCCTCTACTGAAATTGAGTTACACCGTATTATATGCATCTAGCTCTTCTAGGAATAGTTTATTTTCTACTTCTAATATTATCATATCGACGCATTTTATTTCTGTTATAATATAAATTCAAATTTAAATAAGAAAAGCCAAATTTACAAATAATTATAGAATATAATACTTTGATCAGCAGGCGCTTTCATTATATATAAATTACTAGCAGTGGTATTATAATTGTCGATGACACGTCTCGAGATCCCTGAGAGGATATTGGTTTGAAATTCAATTTCAGAGTCTTATAAAATGATTTGTCTCGATCCATGAAAATCTAGGGACCTCTCATGATAAATTTACTTTTTAAAATGATTCATCAAATTCATCTGATATTCTAATAACATTACTCTCAGCACACCATGAAAAATTGATTTGCTTGGCCAGTATAAATTTTGAAAGGAATTTTTAAAAGACGAGTTATTAAGTTGAAGATGATGCACACCTTAGGTTTAATCGAATCTTGATGTGTGTCGATTGGCGTTTTCTTTTGGTGTATTAATTACGGGATAGGTGTGATATATGGTTTGAAAATCTTTCTGCTCGGAACGGCATTGACACTGATTCCCAATTAAATGATAATTATAGTAAATGTTATTAGATCTTAATTTTATTTTATTTAGTTTTTTCTTTTCAGATACACCATTCAAGAGTATTTGTATACCAATTATCAGTTATAAATACAGCATAATTACATTAAAAAGAAATAGTATTAATATCAAAATAATAATAATAACAATAATAATAATAATAACAATAACGATAAGCAATAACGCGGCTTTACGAGTGCTATACTACCATCTAAGGCACTCGTACGGGGTAGACCAGAACCAGTGCTGCCTTACGTCCCCGGAGATTTGAGTCCGTTGTCGAGAAAGAAATGCCGGATTTACTGGAACTACTCGTTCCCGACTGTCAGGCTAATCCAAGCCAACAACCACAAGTCCTCCTCACCAAACAAGGTGATGTATGTTATCGAGGAAAGGAGGAGGAGAAACGGACCAAATATCGCGATCTCCGATACGAGCTCCAAGTGCTGTACCCAGGCTATTCGGTCAAAATGGTCGTCCTTATAATCGGTGTACTCGGAGGGATAAAGCCTACGCTGCTCTCGGAACTGAAGATCATACCGGCCTGCCAAAAACCAGCCGAGTGGCTGGCAGGTCAAATGCAGAAGGCGGTCATTCTGGGTTCTCTCCGTCTGCTTAGGGCACACGATTCTGGTATCTACAGTCACTAACCCTGCGGGATGTGGGGAGTGGCTGTAGTTGATGCGCCGGCGCGACTCCCGTGAGGCGTCGGAGGCCACGGGAGGACTGACCGGCATCGGGAAATCGAAAAAAAAAAAAAAAAAAAAAAACGATAAGCAAGGACAGCCTGCTGATAGACCGCTGTATTACACAGGATTCTGTGCAATACAAGCGGAATCTATCGATGGCCTGGATTGATTATCGCAAGGCATTTGATACAACATCACATGAGCTATTGTTGTACTTGCTCGAATGTCTTGCGGTACCAGCACCATTAGCAATGTGCATAAAACAGCTGCTGCCGCTCTGGAAGACCCGCTTCACCATAACATCAGGTGCACAGCGGGTCACGACAGAGCAGGTGGCATTTAGGAGAGGAGTTTTTCAGGGTGACTCCCTGAGTCCTCTCCTCTTCTGCATCTGACTGCTGCCGTTGTCTGTTGGGCTCCGCCAAACCCGCGGATATCAATGTGGACCACCCAGCGACCGGAGGCATAAGGTCACCCATCTATTATATATGGATGACCTTAAACTTTATGCCTCCGGAGAGCACGAACTACAAAACGCTCTTAGGGTGGTCGAAGAATATATGCGAGCAATTGGTATGGAGTTCGGGTTGGATAAATGTGCAGTCGTCCACCTCAAGAGAGGACGATGCGGGGGAATTCTCTGAAGATGCGCAGCTCGCAGACGGAAGCATCCTAAGACATCTGGATGCCGGAGAGACCTATACATACCTGGGTGTGCAACAAAGGCACATCCAGGATTCTCTCCGCGGCAGGTACAGAACACCGTCTCCAAAAGATTTGGTCTTCCGAACTTTCGGGGAAGAACAAGGTGTCTGCAACTAATATGCTCGCCGTTCCGGTTCTGCTCTACTCCTTTGGAGTAGTAAAGTGGACGGTAGATGAGCTGCGCCAATTAGACAGAGATACCTGCAAGATGATGAATATTCACAGAAGTATTAATCCTAGATCGTCCGTTCCTCGTGTGTACCTCCCACGTCAACGGGGGGGCCGAGGACTCTTGAGCCTGGAGTGTACGCATGGCAGAGTAGTACTGAGTATGGCATGTAACATCCTCGGGAGCTCAGATCCTCTCTTGCGGTTTGTGAAACATCACGAAACTGTAGGACTGGGAGCAGGATTGTTCAAGGCAGCGAAAAGAGCCGCAGATGAACTCGGTCTCGCATTGGACACCAGATGAGGTGGCCGGCGAGGTGCTGATGTAGAGTCAGTCACTGAACTTCAGCCAAATCGCCTCAGAGCCGAATTAGAGCTGCCAAATAGGAAAATCTATTTTGACAGCACGTCGATAAACTCCAGCATGGTGTCTTCTATAAGAACAGAAACGCTGGGTTTATTGACCAGGCTGACATTCGTCTTTCTAAGGTCAGCCGGGTTTAAGTCAGAGACCGAGGGTTTCATTATGGCCTGCCAAGATGGTATTATCAACACCTTGGTCTACCGTAGCCGCGTGTGGCGTGTAGAGGGACCTGCCATCAGGAGCTGGAATCGCTCATGCACTTACTATCTGCATGCCCCATATACGCGATTTCGGCCTACATCCACCGACATAACGCGGCGTTACGAGTGCTATACTACCACCTAAGGCACTCGTACGGGGTAGACCAGACACCAGTGCTGCCTTACGTCCCCGGAGATATTGAGCTCGTTGTCGAGACAGAAATGCCGGATTTACAGGAACTACTCGTTCCCGACGGTCAGGCTAATTCAAGCCAACAAGCCTGACGTGTCCTCCTCGACCATCAACTCAAGGTGATGTATGTCATCGAGTTCTCGGCACCTGCGGAGAAAAACGTCACCTTGAAGGGGAGGAGAAACGGACCAAATACCGCGATCTCCGGTATGAGTTCCAAGTGATGTACCCAGGCTACTCAGTAAAAATGGTCGTCCTTATAATCGGTGTACTCGGAGGGGACAAAGCCTACGCTGCTCTCGGAACTGAAGATCATACCGGCGTGCCAAAAATCAGCCGAGTGGCTGGCAGGTTGAAATACAAAAGGCGGTCATTCTGGGTTCTCTCCGTCTGCTTGGGCACATGATTCTAGTATCTACAGTCACTAACCCTACGGGATGTGGGGAGTGGCTGTAGTTAATGAGCCAGCGCGACTCCTGTGAGGCGTCGGAGGCCACGGGAGGACTGTTCGGCATCGGATAATCCGAAAAAAAAAAAATACATGCCCAATTTACTGGAACTACTCGTTTCCAATGGTCGACCTAATCAAAGCCAACAAGCCTGACGTAGTCCTCCCTCGATCATCAACTCAAGGTGCTGTATATCATCGAGTTCTCGGCACCTGCGGAGAAAACATCACCTTGGTGGAGAAACGAACCAAATATCGTGAACTCCGGTACGAGCTCTAAGTGCTGTACCCAGGCTACTCTGTAAAGATGGTCGTCCCTAATAATCGGTGTACCCAGAAGGATAAACCCTACGTTGCTCTCGGAACTGAAGACCATACCGGCCTGTCAGACATCAGCCGAGTGGCTGGAAGGCCAAATGCGAAGGCGGTCTTTCTGGGTTCTCTCCGTCTGCTTAGGGCACACGGTTCTGGAATCTACAGTCACTAACCCTGCGGGATGTGGGGAGTGGCTGTAATTAATATGCTGGTGCGACTCCCGTGAGGCGTCGAAGGCCACGGGAGGACTGTCCAGCGTCGGTAAACCGAAAAAAAAATGAAATTAGGTAATTATTAAAAATTAATAAATATTGCAAGGCATTTGTATCAACAAAAAAACGTTAAAAAAACACGTTAAAGACTACTTAGGACATTACTTTTCATAAATAACTCTTTGATGAATCATTAAAACTTCATGAATGTCTTATAACGAAACCAAGGTTTTTGTAACTAGAAATTACAACAGAATTGAGAAGAAGATTAAAACTTAGCTATTGAGTGTATAACATGCTGTTCGTTATTTTCTCGTAAAAGACAGAACGTTACACTTTTGCATATTATTTGCAAGTTATTTTTTATAGACCAGTATTAATTCTAATCTTTTTTAATTTTCCTGTAATTAGATTGATTTTTGTTGTGTAATAAATAAATAAATGATTTAGTATATACTAGCTTATACTCTATCCATCGTTGCAAAAGGTCCTAAATAATTAATATCTAAGAAATTATTTCACAAATTACCTACTCATATTAAGAAAATTAATGTTAACTACTAATCCTTCCAAAAAAGTGGTAAAATTACTTTTATTTAAATATTCATTTTATGTGGTTGACGAATATTTAGGTGCTGATTTAATTACAGATAGTGAATGACTAAATAACAAAGAATAAAACAAAGTTGATCACATCCTCCTCAGTTCTTTTTTAAATTTTAGCTTCACTGTATGTTTGTTTGCTTGTTTGTTTGTAAGACTTTTGACTCGATTTTGACCCACTTTGCGACAGATTTAATTGAAACTTACAACAATTTAGGAGAACCGTAACAAACAATAATTTGAAGTTTATATCATTATCCTGATCGGCCCTTCCCACGTATCCTCTGCGTGGGCGAGGCTAATTTGTAAGTATATTCGTGATTCTCAGTCGGCGCCGTGCGCCCGGCGAGTAAAGATTTTTTTTCAGAAATATTGTTGGATATATATGTTATAATATCAGCATCAATAATATATTAGTTTAAAAACACAAAACACGCTTTCATATACATCAAACTAAAAAGGAAAATAAATATATTTAAAAAAATAAACATCAAACTAAAAAGTAAAAAATAATTATTAATATAAACTGAAAACAATAATGAACGAAAAATACTAGTATTATTTGAAAAGGGTTGCTTGATATACGAAAAATATGGCACAAAGCCATTATTAATAATTATTTTTCACTTTTTTAGTTTGATGTGCTTTAAAAGCCTGTTTTTTTAGTTTTTTTAAACTATATTTATTAAGTTTATGTATTGTTAATCTTTTCATTGTAATTTATTGTTCTCTTCTTATTTAATTTATTATTGTTATAAGAACATCCCTGGTGTTTTCTAAAAAGTTCTGTATCAGTATGTTATATTATGGAAAAATGTTACTCTGTATTTAAAAAAAATATTTTGCAAATTAAAAATGTACAGTATTGCTAAATTTCTACAACACACATGTAGAATTTAGTATAAAACTAGTTCTACTTTTCTAATGTACCTCATATTTTATTAACTAACTGGGAGAGCAGAGAGGAACCCAACAAAATAAAACAATAGGTTTACAAACTTACTTTTTTAATATAAAACGTGATATACACTTTTAAAAGAAAGAACATCAGTTTCTGCTCGTTCAATGATTGATTTCTAAGATTCTCAAAAAAAAAAGATAAATCCCAGAGTTTAAAGTAACAAGCGGAACAAAGAGAAGCTCATGTTTTATTTTTTATGATATCTTATCGAGGTACTCGTGCGTTAAATAAGAAAAGTAAAATTTAAATCAACAAATCCAATTAACTGTGCTTTCCAGGACATCGAGCTAGCTGGTGAACGTCAGATACATGTAAGTTCTACACATATTTCCATTGAAATTTGACATCAATTAACACTGGTAGATCGCGGCTGCACAAATATGAGGCGTGGGTTATGAAGAAAGGACTTGTCAATCATTTTGATTTGAATGCAGGGATTACCATTTCAAAAGAGGCCGGCCCCAGCGACCCACCACTAAGTGCCTAATTCTCTGTCAACCAAAATTTCAACTGTTACGTTTCAAACGGCAGGATATTGGATCGTTCATGTGTCATTTCCAATATTAGTTGGAGATTGTGATAATGGGTACACAATTGTTGTCGTGTGAATAGAAGCTCCTGAACGTGGAATGCATTTTGCATTGTAATACTAGAAATGTATTTTTAGTTTGACGTGCTATTATGTATCCGTGCTCGAATTCCGACTTACATAAAATTAATATGCTGCTAGTAACCTATTTTATGAATTCAACTGAATTAAAATTATAATGAGGGAATCGGAATTAGAACGCTGTTTCTCCTCGAGGTATTATTAATATAATAGAATTTGTTATTGTGTTATTTTACATGCATTGTTAACAAAAAGAAGTGTGTATCAGCTTTGGGGAGGAAATATCAAACAATAGACATTTAACTTAAAATAAACGGAAATCATTTTACTAAGGCCCCTAATTTATAAGAGAATTGTGAAAATTTTGTTATGTAGGTAATGTTAATTAAAATATTACAAGAAATATATCACCCATTGAAAGTTATATTGGAATTAAATATCCGTCATACAATATTAAGTACTGATTACTACCAGTAAATAGTAAGCCAGGTGATATTCAGGATAAACATTCAAATTTGAAAAATAGCTGGCCAATTTTCCAGATAAAGCCATTTTCAATGTTCAGCATATCAGTAAAACCACGTTGAAAAATTACTACTATTCTGGAGCAATCCAAAAGTGGTATGAATACTATGAAATAATGAATTTAATAAGTATAACCTTACCATAACAAATGTCATTGCAATTTTAAATGACATTATGAATGGGAAAAACAAAACATTCATGCGATTATTATGATGACGAGAATTATTCAAAACGCATAATCATTAGATAGTCTAAACTTGGAAATTCTGAAAACAAGACCGTTAGGGGGAGGATTAGGTTTTCCCCGATTAAATCTCCAGAGGGCTGTTGTTCGCTTTTGAGAAACCGGCGACGTCATGACGTCAGTATTGAAGAGCTAGACTGGCCTGTACGTAATCCGGACCTAAATTCCATAGAACATGCATGAGATATGCTGGGAAGAAGAATCAGGCAACGTCGCGTGGGCAGTTGTTAACGTTGCGGCAACTACACGAAGAGTAGGATAACATTCCTCAAGAGGCCATCCAATGCGTAATTGAAGGCATGCAACGTAAATTTGAGAGTATAATTAAATCTACGGGAAGTAATACTCGTTATTAAATAAGGAAATTTCATTTTATAATCGCCTATTCATGTCATGTACCAAAATTCTCATATCGTTTATCCCAAAAGTTGAAGTTATCCTTTTAAATGCTTTTAAGTGAAAAGGTTTAGAAAAGACACCAAGAAACACTTTTGCATGTTTCGTTTACACTAAAAAAAAAATTTTAATTAAAAATATACTAATTTTCCATTTAGTAGTTGTTTCTTGCAAATCTTATCCAGTATATAGTTTAGCCCACCAGGGTTAGGGGTCAAAGCTCTTGGAATCTGCTTTGCAGGTCGATATCAGTCATTAAAATATTAGTGATTTTTGACTGGTAATAGCACTGACCACCAGAGGGATATACTTATAACTCACTATGTTCGAATAATCTGTAACTTCCCTATAAAACAATTTCTTCAAGCTATCACAATTAAATCAAAGTCATCGTGTATATAGGTAGATATATTTGAAAAGTGCCGAAAGTTATTAAAGAACATAAAAGATTTATATCCTGAAACATTATTATAGTTCATTAATTTAAGGCAAATTTTAAAATATTCTCGTGTTCGATGACAATAATTCAGTTTGAAACTATCCAGTGCCTAGCGGTAGATCAAGGATAATAAAGTGGCTACACGTGCCTATTCTGCATTACCATAAACAGCAGACATGCACTAAGACCAAATAATACATTTTGGGGTAATATCTCTGGCTGGCACAATGCAGTTCACCATCTGCCGGTCGAAACTCTTTTGCATAAATTATGACTGAAACTTGGATCGTTTGCAACGAGCCGCAACTTACAAGAAAGATGGCCAACTGGGAAAAACAAAAGACTATTTAACTCACCCCCCTGGGTTTATTGGGAATCAAACGAATTTAAATTTATGCAAGCGTCGACCAAAAAGGTACCTATAGTTGGACCCTATTCGATAGTAACTGTGTAATTTGTTTTTACCTGCATCAGGTTTGATCCTGATTTCAAAAGTGAAAGTGGTGAAATATTCTAACTTATGATAAATTGTGAAAAATTGTGCCACTAAGGTCTATAAATGAATTATATTATGGAATTGTAATGTCGGCATCTTGGCCAATTGTCTAAGAATATCATAAATGTTGTAAATCAGTTATAATATACAGGGTGATTCCGAAATAAACCGAAGAAAAATCTGTTAACTTTTCTTATATTTTTGGTAACTTTCAGGCAAGTAAAGAAAGCAATAAAAGTACTCCCTTAATAAGAGCAAATAATCATATTATTTGTCCGATAACTATGCGATCGTAATTTATGTAATCCATACCTACAGAGCAACAAAATTTATCGCATGTTTCTCAATAATGTTATGTGATCGTATTGATTGCTGTTGAATAAATCATCTGTTTCATGTGTCCTCATAAATAAAAATCGCGCAGAATTTGTCCGGTGATTAGGTAGGCTATACTCACTGTCCCGTTTCTTCCGATCCATCTTTCCGGGAATTTCTTAGTAAACTAGTTTCGTACGTTCCGAGCATAATGTATGGGTACACCATCTAACAAGGAGCACATATCTAGGCGTATAATAAGAGGCACATCTTCGAGAATTTTGAGAAATGTGTTAATTAGAAATTAGCACTTCACCGCACACCAGCATATATCAGTTTTTTCGCGTGAGGTAAAAGACATTATTACTTTTCATTCATTCATTGTGAAGAAGTACACCTAAGTATGCATTTGAATAATTACACAGGTAAGACTTTCTGCTGTATAAAAAGGTTTTATTTCTGATTTCAATCAGTTAAATTCATAACATTACAAATTGGTTTTAATAAACCATAAGCGGTTAATATGGTTTATACCCTTCAAAGTTTCTTTTCTCGAAGTCTGGTGTACCGATTTTTTAAATTGTGTGATAGTCGTTAGTATATTGGGTCCCCTTTAGGACACTTTCCTCAGTTTATTCTTGAATCACCCTCTATATATAGATAGTTAAATAGAAATCTTGGTACTTATACAATATTAATTTTGTTGATCTCAGATTTTATCATTGGTAACCACATTGTACAAAAATTTACGGAACGATTGTTTTATTAGTACCACAAAATATATAGTATATTTGTATTATTACCTATTTTTTTTTGCTATCTTTTTCTACTCACACCTATTTTTAAACTTTTGCTGATTATCAATTTATTCAATATTCACTTTTTTAACACGTTAACAAATTTTAGTCCTTTAGTAAAGAGATATTGAAAACATAAAATAATAGACACAAAACGAAATTACATATTTAAAAAAAACAATAAGGAATAAATAAAAGGGGAAAATTATAAACATTTTATATTATAATAACTTTCCCGGGCCCATCCTGACATTCCTTATTTAATTTCAGAGGAACAAAAAAACAGATATACACTTGTAAGGAGAATACAATTCTACCAACCCCCTTTCGCCGAATACTTCAGGTTTTCAGTTTCTATTATTATAATAAAAAATATGTACCTATTTAAATAAAAAAGTAAAAAAAATAAAAATATTAATTAATGCCTGCCTACATAAAATTTTAATACACCAGTATTGACAAATGTTTTATTCATTTAAATTTATAGTGGAGGATTATTGATTTTATAAAATTTTAATGTCTATTGTTGTTATTCACATGCGTGGAGGTAATCTTCATCGTTTTGTAACCCTAATCAATTTTGTGTGCATATATGAAAAAGAATAGCTACGTCATGTAATCGATGGGGTGGTCCTGAAAATTGTATAACTATTTACTATTAATAATATGTACTATACAGGTAAATAACCTATGCCATGGGAAATTCTAATAAAAAAACGTAAATATTTAAACACCTAAAAACACAATTCACCATTTCTATAAGATTTTTTGTATTAAGTAAGCACTGCTTATAAAAACTAATTCACTGAAACTGATATGCTGATATAATGGTATTTTTTATGTTTCAGGTTAATGTACCTGAATCTTGAAATTTTTGCAAAAGAGTTATGTACTATCGGCTGCAAAACTAATGTCATGTCTGTTTGTGTGTTTGTGTCGATTTATCGATTGCGGTCGCTTAGACCAGGTCTCCCATCTGAAAACTATTTTAATTTACTGGGTAGTGTGTTCTCCTTCGATAACCTTTGAACCGTTAGTGATACAACAATCTATTAAATACAAAAGTTTTTTGGGTCGATAAGATGTATCATTCAAAATTATTGTTAAAACTACAGGGTGCTTAAATTTTCTGTTCCACACATAAAATACTTTTTTTAAATGAAACACCCTGTATATTTTGTAACAATTTTATTAAATGAAAAGAGTATTATACAGCGTTATTTTGTTTTTTGGATTTGCATGCAACGTTGCCAAGTTATTTAACATTTTCTGGAAATTGAAGGATTTATAAGGGTCCGTTTAATAATTTTTATTTACCTATGAAAACAAGCTGGGTAAGCAAGTATTGTACTATTCTTAGTTCATACTACATGCTAAGTAGGAGTCACTTTTTTATATTATTCTATTTTACAGGGTGTCCATGACGGCATGTCAATTAATGCGAATTTCAAATGGGAAAAACTCTGTTTTTTTAAAAGGAACATCCTGTATTTTTTTACGTGATTGGATTTCTCCTTCAAATTGCTTTCATTTTTGTATAACACTTCCAATATCTAACTGTTGAAGTTTTCGAGAAAATTAAGGTTTTTGTCTTTAACCTTGCGATCATAGTAAAAATTAATGCAATTTTATCAAGAATGGCTTTGGAAAAACAAAAATTGTTCTGTCAAACTGATATTTTGTGGTTTACACGTAATTAATTTTACTGATGGTGATTCTTCTGTATTTACTAGTTGAGCTAATTATTTTTGTTAAATAAATTATGAATTTTTCACACGAAGAGTTGATCGACATGGTTTATGCATTGGGAGAAGGGGCGAGAAATTCGCCATTGGCATCAAGAATTTATATTCAGCGTTATCCAGAACGAAGACATCCTCAACATTCTGCATTTGAAAGGTTGCGAGAAAGGTTTGAACGAACTGGACATGTAAATTATGAAAAACATGAATGTACAAAACTAGCAACAAATGAAGAAAAAGTGTTTCAAGTTATATTAAGTGTCGTTGAAGATCCGCATAAAAGTACGAGAGAAATTAATAAACAACTTGATATAGGTAAGTCAATCCTCTGTTAACAAGAATATTGAGGGCACAAAACATTCATCCATTTCATATTCAATTGCTTCAACAACTAGAGCCAAATGATTTCGAACGTAGGGTAACATTTTGTCAGTGGACACTCAATAAGATTCCCCAACAGCCGCAATTTTTTGATTTCGTGCTTATCACTGATGAGGCCACATTTCATAAAAATGGTTGTGTTAATAGACATAACTTACACTATTATGATACCATGAACCCTCATTTTACGAGAACTGTAGATAATCAACACCGATGGTCAACTCAATGTGTGAGCAGGAATATTAGGTGAATATGTAATTGGACCGCATTCTTTAATGGTCACTTGACTGGGAATATGTACCTCGATTTTTTACAAAATGTACTGGGAGAATTGTTAAACGGGTGTCCTCAAAATGTCTTACAGAGGCTGCGGTTCCAGCACGACGGAGCTCCACCCCATTATAGTATTGCCGTAAGAAACTTTTTAAATGTTACATTTGGTGAGAATTGGATAGGTCGAGGAGGCCCAGTTCAATGGCCACCAAGGTCGCCAGATTTGACAAAGTTGGACTTTTTTTGTGGGGGTACATTAAAGGATTAGTGTACAAAACATCACCAACTACAAGAGAAGATATGCAGCAAAGAATTCGACTAGCGTTCGACACCATCACGCCTAACATGTTGCAAAATGTAAGTGACTCATTTCTTCATAAAGTCAGAATTTGTAATTTATAACTAGGAGGTCACGTTGAGCATATTTTATAACTTGTTTTATTTTTTTTCTTCTATTTACTGTTTACGTTCAAAATTACACTTTTATTTTGTTATTGTACATACCTAAGGTGAGGTGTAAATTTTGTCATTCAAGTTCAATAAATTTGCTACTTTTACTTTTCCTTTACGATTTTATGGAAAATAATTTTTCGCCTGACCGCAATTTTTGTTTTTCCAAAGCCATTCTTGATAAAATTGTATTAATTTTTAGTATGATTGTGAGGTTAAAGAGAAAACCTTAATTATCTCCAAAAATACAACAGTTAGGTCAAGGAAGTATTATACAAAAAAAGAAAGCAATTTGAAGGAGGAATCTAACCTAGTAAAAAAATACAGGGTGTTCCATTTAAAAAAACAGAGTTTTTCCCATTTGAAATTCGCATTAATTGACATGCCGTCATGGACACCCTGTAAAACAGAATAGTGTAAAAAAGGTACTAATACTTAGCATGTAGTATGAACTAAGAATAGTATAATATTTGCTTACCCAGCTTGTTTTCATAGGTAAATAAAAATTATTAAGCGGAACCTTATAAATCCTTAAATTTTCAGAAAATGTTAAATAACTGGCAGCGTTGCATGCAAATCCAAAAAACAAAATATCACTCTTCTCATTTAATAAAATGGTGACAAAATATATAGGGCGTTCCATTTAAAAAAAAGTATTTTTTGTGTGTAACAGAAAATTTAACCATCCTGTAGATTTAACAACAATTTTAAATTATAGATCTTATCGACCCAAAAAACTTTTGTATTTAATAAATTGTTGTATCACTAACGGTTCAAAGGTTATCGAAGGAGAACACACTATTGACACCCTGTATAATATAATAATAGATTGTAGCTGATGAAGTTAAAACCGGAGAAAAGTAATTTTACAAAGCACAAAAAAAGTTCAGGTTTCCCTTTCCATATTCCGTTAATTAAAAAATTGTTTTGTCGGGGAGGTATTACTTTTGCAGGCACAGGCACATGTACCTATAAAAGTTCGGAAGTACGTAATGATGTTAAGTAACTAAATTTTATTTTTGATTTTTTTTTCAATTTGAGTAACCAGAATCCACAGTAAGCAGCCATCAACCAGAATCTGAAGTTGGTAGATGTTATCATGCCGAAACGTCGTTTAACCAACCACCCTCTAGTGACCTATCAGGTACTCAGGACTACGCCCTGAAATTCAGCACATTATAAGCTTATGTCCAAAGCATTTTATATAATGTATAAAATATTCAGACACATACACATGTATAATAATAATTAATTGTGATCTCATGAAAGCTACAAAAGTAATGTAATAATTTTTTAACAGTCTAAACTAACTACAAGTTTGCTTGGAATATGAACAATACAAAAAAATGAACAAAATCTTTACTAACTTTACATTTACAAATTGAGGCAGACTAACAGTGAATGCGTTTATGCCGCTTATACACTGCAATGCCCCAAATGTTTGAAATATTTTGCAGGTTAAAACTTGTTCTACCTGTATTACCCATAGTACAACAGCCACATCTGGAATTAATGAAATAGTTTTTACATTTAACTCGTTAAAAATAAATACTTTCTTCTTTTAAGAGGATGAAGAAAAACCCGCATTTTATGAAGAATTTGTAGTCCTCATCTGGAAGGATGATTATTAGTTAATTTAGTATGATTAAATTGTACCTAAGAATACGCGACTATTTTTCTCGAAGTAAGCGAAAGGAAATTTAATATTAACCTAATTATTGTAAAAAAATGTGAAAGCCTTGTTAAAATTAGTTTGTGTTTAATTTTAGAATTCCTTCATTCTTTTTAAAAATTAATTTAAATTTCGTAAACTCTGCCAGCATGGAAAAATTAATTTAAATTGAGAGTGACGTTAAGAGATTTGTTATATTCTAAGTAATTTTCCCCAATAAGAATTTCCTTACCCTTAAATTGCCTTCTCGATTGCTCCACAAGCTCGAGTAGAGATCGCCAACCGCTCTTGTGACCGCTCTTCTGAAAAATTAGAAAACAGCAAAGGAATTTGTTAAATTAGTACATGTGCCTTATCAGCACAACGAAATCCAAAGTTCCGTCAGTGATAAATATATCTAATTTAATATCGCGGTTTAAATCCGAAAGTTTCCCGTATTATGTTCCGACTTCCATTATTTAACCCTACACTAAATCATTGAGTTTACAAAACTTAAAATTAGGCCGATATAAATATGCCATTTATTCTTCTACTCGATTTATTTGCCCTATATTTCTAAAGTCTTATTATATCCAACGCCCACTCCAAAAGCCAAAATTTAACAGTTATTCTTTTTCCTTTATTAAGGTAGTAGAGATAAATAATGAATGAATGAAGCTTATTTCAGAATGTTGTATGACAACATTGACAACAGATTAAACCTCAGATTAATAATATAAAGATAAGTAACACCCATAAGAGATACGCTGATTTTTATGATCGATACATAAACAACAATTTGCATGTTTACATATCAACGTATCCAAAACAAATCAGGGGCGGCTCCAGGCTCAGCGTTTATTTGAATGCTTTTGTATAACTTAAAACTTAATACGTATACAAAATTTGTTTGCTTGAGGAATGTATTTTTCAACGCTATACTTATTAAATATGATTTGAATGAAACAACTACTTAGCGGACAAATACCCCGACCTGCATTGGATTATACCCTCAAATCATGATAGATCGGTAGCCAATATCATTTGTCAATTCCTAACCAGGCATAGACCGGTTTCGAACTTATTAGTTCTCCTCAGTATGCCATAGGTTATGTAACAGACAAATGATAGTGACCAACCTTCTAGTCATATACTGACTAAGATAAATTGAGTAGTGGTGAGAAGTATGTGAAACTTCTCATATGGTCTAAATGCTACTATCCGACCGACATCATAGAGGTCTCTGTGGCGGATAGCGACCAATGCAGGTCGGGGTAATTGCCCGCTGAGTAGTTGTTTCGTTCAAATCATATTTAATAACAGTAGTTTAGTCCACCTGGGCTAGACGTCGCTGCTCTCGGTACTTGCCTCGCAAGTCGCTATCCGCCACAGAGACATCTATGATGTCGGTCGGATAGTAGCATTTGGACCATATGAGAAGTTTCACATACTTCTCACCACTACTCAATTTACCTTAGTCAGTGTATGACTAGCAGGTTGGATTTGTCTGTTCCATAACCAATGGCATACTGAGGAGAACTAATAAGTTCGAAACCGATCTATGCCTGGTTAGGAATTGACAAATGATATTGGCTACCGATCTATCATGATTTGAAGGTATACTCCAATGCAGGTCGGGGTATTTGCCCGCTGAGTAGTTGTTTCGTTCAAATCATATTTAATAACAGTAGTTCGGTCCACCTGGGCTAGAGGTCGCCGCTCTCGGTACTTGCTTCGCAAGTCGCTATACGCCACAGAGACATCTATGATGTCGGTAGGATAGTAGCATTTGGACCATATGAGAAGTTTCACATACCTCTCACCACTACTTAATCTTATTCTGCTGTTGGTATTTTATTCTCTGTTGTTTTTAACTGATTTTAAAGTTTTGTATTATTGGGTAGTGATTAATAATCGATTTTTAGTTACTTACAAAATTTATTTAGTGAATATTTATTGAGAAACAATGACTAATAAATATGTAGCCTGCGGCCAAACAACAACGGGGTTGTTTATCTTTACAAATGTAAAAACAAAACAAATCAGGGTCGGCATATTGCGTGAATGCGAAAATGTAAAAGCTCAAAAATGACTAAAATTAATATTAGCTTTACAAAAAATAAAAAACAACATTTGATTCCATTTAATTTGAACAGTAGAAAATCCACATTTTATTAAAAAAGCCACTTATACAAAAATATTTATTTTAACTTGAATGGAAATTTCATTCTTAATGTTGCTCACAAGCTATAGATGTTTTAAAGTCTGTTGATATTTTTTATTTCAATTTTAAAGGTTGTTATTAAAAAATGTGTTTATTTTCAGATTTCCCAAGAATCTGATGAAAAGAGAAAGTTGGCTGAAAGCTCTCAAAATGGAAAATGCCAATAAGTGCCACTACGTGTGTTCAGAACACTTAAAAAAAGGGATTATACTATTAAATGATCTGGTTTAAAAGTCTTGAAAATCAGTACTGTTCTATTTTTCCCCTGACAACACTATCACTAGGTTTGTCATACGTACTGCCCAGGTTACTAGAGAAAATTATAATGAAAATTAATACTATACTCATTTATACCGCATGAAATAAAATCTCTACGACGAGCATTATCCGGATCGCCAGTAGACAGATAGTAGAATATTTCCCTTGATCCATCGCCTTTTACGAGAAAATGACCAACGAAGGAGGAAGGGGAAGGGCCGTAAGAACACCAGTTTGAAGAAAGAGTATTGAACTTTATTGCTAGTAATTCGTTGCTAATATCGACCACGTTTGCAATAGGACTATTTAGAACATCCTTCACGAGTAACTTCTGTATTCTTATTAGATTCAGAGAGTCCAGGGACTACAATCCAAAAATTTTTCCAATTGCGAGACATGTGGTCATGGAATTCATTAGTTGGAGAATTTTCCGGAAGAGCTTTATAAATATCTTGTATTCAGTAAAATTCATTATTATGCCTTATTTAATGAATGATCAGTCAAATTAAATCGATAATAAATCATTTGATAATAATATATTAATTTATTCCTAACTCACAAACTGTGTTGTATGTTTTATGACAAATTAAACCTTATTTTGCTTTTAGTTCTTTCTTTCCTCATAAAAACAAATGGTATTCTGTAGCGTTTATATAGTTTATAAAGTAAACTCAACGTATTTTCTAATAAAAAGTTACTTCCCCATAAAACTACATAAATTTGTAAGGGAATGTAAAATATTATGTACATGCAAGTATAAATTCTAAATTCAATACCAAGTACATGCAAATGCAGTACACACTAGCACAGTTTACAAACACATCACAGTGTCTTATACATTAGTAATGCACTTTGTAGAAATTCACCGAACGATGTATCTGGACTGTTTATTAATATTTCATTGAGGTATTGCAGTGGGTATTCAACGTTCAATATTTAGTTAAAGCAAAGGAAGCTCTAATATTCATAAGTGCTTCCTCGGGTTGTATCTTCTGTACTTCATCTGTATTGGAAACAATCATATTAGATTCAGTTGCTACTTGCATGATTTTGTTTTGAACATGCTACACACTAACAATTTGTTACATTATAGATAATTATGTTATGTAATTAGGAGAGTTATAGATAACAAACTTAGGTCGCTCATCGTTATAATATTTTTGTAATTTTATGGACACACTAGAGTAAAAAAACTCACCCTAAGAAAAGTCACAACCTCTGATTTAATACTACGATTATAGTAATCTCTATGTTAGGGTCATGCATTTCTTCGCTCACACATTTCAAAATCAAAACGCACTTTAACATGTCTAATTGTTAACGTATCAAAAATGTTTTCTGTTATATATAATTATTGAAATGGAAACCCTGTATATTTTCAACAAAGTGATGTAAAAATGAAAAACGAACATTTTTTGTAAGTAATTCCCTATGGCTAATTGCAACCTTTCGTTTTATTGAGCAATAATTACAACATTCAAAAATAAACTTAAAAAAAGAGGTTTCTTCAAATAACTCAGTAGAAAAAATTTTAATAAATGTTCCACATGTTGGCCATTTTGATTGACACATCTCTATGCGCTTTTGAAATGAGGTTCCCACTGTTCCTAAAACTGCCGGTGTGATAGATCTAAAGGCAGTTATTATTCTTTCCTTCATATTTTGTACTGTTGTTGGTGTGTCTCTATAAACAATTTCCTTCACGTATCCCCATAAAAAGAAATCCATTTTTGTAAGATCTGGGGATCTAGCAAGCCATTTAGTGGGTCCATTTCTTCCAATCCATTGATGAGGGTAAGTATTATTTAAGTGGTCTCTAACTGCATTTAAATAATGTGGTGGAGCACCATCTTGCTGAAACCAATCCATTTCGAATTCTCCGAGATTTACAATAATTGTGGCAGATAGTTTTCCAAAAAATGAAGACAAATAGCTTCAATCAATGTACCATCAAAAAATGTGGCCCTATTACATGTTCTCCAATAATTCCTCTCAAACGTTTATAGACCATCTGTGTTGGTTATCAACTTGCATAAAAAAGTAAGTTTCCGAAGCATAATAATGGAAATTGTGCCTATAACAAATCCATTTTTATGAAAAGTTGCTCATCAGTGAATAAAACATTATTAAAAAAGTTGACATCAACTTGCATTTTACCTCTGACCCAATTACAAAATTGTAGGCGCTTTTGAAAATGTCATCAGATAATTCCTGGTGCATTGGAATATGATATGCATGCAACTTATTTGTTTTTAAGATTCGACCCACAGACCGTCTACTTATTCCGACTAATATGGTCACTTCTCTTTGACTAACATAGGGATTCTCAACCGTTGCCAGCACCACAGAAAACTCATTTTCTTCGTTCACAACACGTTTTATTCTTTAATTTTTTTTATATTTGACATTTCCAGTTTCCAAAATATATCGAGAAGGTTTTGGAAGCTGCTAACATCAGAAAGCCTTCTTTCAGGATAACGTTGGTGATAAATTCTATTGGCAAGTAAACAATCCCTGTCTGACTCGCCCAAAACAAAAGTGATGTCTACAAGTTCCGCTTTATTAAAATTCATATTGTAAAATTCCAAATATTTTAAATTCAATACAAATTGTAACTAACGACCGATAAGTGTCTTTTGTACACGACAATTTATACCAAACTGAGGTTTTACTGCTTGTCGAATAACGAAAACAGCAAAAAAATTTACAAAAAACATTACAGTAGAGGACTGGTTAAATACTATTTACTCAATTTAAATGGCCTCATTTCAAAATTGCATAAAGACGTGTGTCAGTCAAAATTGGCAACACGTCGAACACCTATTATAAATTTCTCTCATGAATTATTTGAGGGAACCTCTTTTTTTAAGTTTATTCTTGAATTTGACACTTATTTATTTATAAAACGAAAATGGTTGCAATTAGCCATAGGGAAGTACTTACAAAAAATGTTCGTTTTTCATTTCTACATCACATCGTTGAAAAATATACAGGATGTTTCATTTGAAAAAATTGAGAAAATCAATTTAAAAAGTTCTTAATTGAAAAATAAACACTTATTTATTTATAAAACGAAAATGGTTGCAATTAGCTATAGGGAAGTACTTACAAAAAATGTTCGTTTTTTATTTTTAATACATCGTTGAAAAATATACAGGGTGTTCCATTTGAAAAAATTGAGAAAATTCAATTTAAATAGTTCTTAATTTGAATACTAATTTTTGGCCACCCTGTACATTTCTAGGAAACGAAAATGATTCAAAAACATTAATTAGATGTCTCGTAACTGGTATTCAATAAGTTTTTCTTAAAACCCATAATTGTGAATGTGGTGATTTTTTTAATATCCATCTGCAGATGGCATTATTTCAACAAAAAAATTCATTACATCAAAGTAGTTGGGAGATAGCCAATAATAATATAGGAATGAATAGAGCCTAGAAAGAGGCTGCAAAAAATGTACTGATATACATAGTATTCTATTAAAAAAAGGCACTTGGTCCTGTAATTTCGTCTTGGCTCGCCCTGTATGTTCGAAAATAATTTCCAGTTATAGACTTTTTTTATCTAGTTTACTTGCAATTTTTTTAAAAAATTTCTAGCTATCGTAGAACTCGATATATCGAGGTTCGACGCACTATTGCCATCCCATAGGAAAGTATCCCAGCCATTGCTGTATGACTCATTGCCTTTCACTATTTCGTAATTAAGACCATATAACTCAAGTAAGTCCAATCAATACACTTGAAAAAAAAAACACATGTCAATGGAGATAAAAAATCTCATCCAATTCTAACTTGATATTATGGGCAATCGATGAAATTATTGGAACTAGAATCTTTTCAGTTCGTCTTTCAACGATTTCATCATATTATATTGCCTACATTCAAATATAGAGAACACGAGGAAGCAAACACCGAAAAAATTATTTTTATTGGCCTTTCAGCCTAAGAATTTTTCTCGTAAATGGACCGAATTTCCATGTGTATTATTAGTAGTAGCTCTTTTAAAGATTTATATTCATATCCAAAAATTCATTTAATCTACAGCCTTTCTATTAACTCAGATTATGATTTTTTATAAGTTCTACATAACTGATAAAATTTTACGATTTAACTGTTAATAACAAAAATTGATTATATTTTTAAATTCAAAGTGTTGTGGGCCGCAAAAACTCGGTCGAATTATGTTCCAGCTAATTAAATTTTCCTGAAAGAAATTAGATTCAGTGGCGTAGTTAATTAAATTAATTTTTAAATTATTAGACATTTTCATGAGAATTATTTTCTCATTTTCGTAATTTATATAGTATTTTGGATAGCTTTCGTACCTGCCAATACCCTGAAATCACATAAATCAGTGTGGAATCAGTTTACGAAATTTTGCAAATAAACAGAATACCTGCTAAATGATGCAACTTCAGCGTTGGAGCTGAACAAGATTTTGAAAAGCAGGGCCTTCAACATGAAGAAGAGTGATGGCTTGTAAAACGTAATAACCAAATTAATACAAGAAATGTTTTTTAAAATCTGGAATGTTACGTTCAATCCGTTTACTGATATGATTTTTAGCCGGCCTGCGATGCTAGAGACGCAAAAAGGAAACAGCTTCAAATCAATCAAAAAAGGCTAAGAAGTGCTGCCGGTATTGTCCAGAGAGAATGTATGAACATGTAGCATTTTAGATGAAAACTCGCCAGAAGATCTCAAAAAAATGTTTTATCGAAACATCTTATGAACTGGTATGGCAGGAGGAGAAGACAGCAAATGCTTAACAAATTACTTCAAAGTAGAGGTTGAATACTAATGTAGTAACTGACGGGTGGAATATGACCTAGCTTTTCAAGTGCGCTCAGGGTGGTTCTTAGCATTTAGATCAAAGCAAGTGGTTCATACGTAACAAGAGTGATCCTAATATGTGTCCCATTAGGTAATATGTTGTAGTGATTAATTATTACATTATTATTATTATTATTACTGCAGATCATACCGGTGCAGAAGGCGGTCATTCTAGGTTCTCATGTCTACTTAGGGCACACGATTCTTGTATCTACAGTCATTAATCCTGCGGAATGTGGGAAGTGGCTGTAGTTAATGCGCCTGCGCGACTTCCGTGAGTCGACGGAAAGACTGTTCGGCATCAGTTCTACAGAAAATAATAATAATAATAATAATATATACATATGTATATACATATATATATATATATATATATATATATATATATATATATATATATATATATATATATATATATATATATATATATATATATATATATATATATTTTTATATATTTTATATTTTATTTTTAATAAAAAGTTGTTTGTTATATTTATTTTATTATTTTGAGACTCTTCTATTATTTATACCTCTCCTCTCAGGGTTCGGGCAGGTTCCTGGCGATTAATCTGAAAATATAATGGTACATCCCAATTTCAAATAAAACACACCTTGACAGAGTACAAACAAAAGAATTTATTTACAAAATTTCCGGTGTGGTTTAGAGAACGTATGTATAAAAATCTTAAAATTAAAATGATATGGCCTTTATTTATGATCAGATCTGTTAAATAGCAGCTATTAAGTCGTCGAGTACCTAGGATTTATTGTGGTTTTACTTACGGCGATTTCTTGTACTTCACGTTATCGCAATCTCTGTTGAATTACGCTTCTGCTTATATTGTTGCTCAGTGCTTTTCGATCCTTCCTCCGTGGCAAATTTCAGATTCATCAAACTTCAGTAACAATGGCTGCACGGCACACTGGATTTATATTTTCGTAGCACAACACTATATTTATTTAATAATCAGCAAACTTTTATTTAAGGTACGTATTTACCTTTACTAATTTCCTCAAATCACATTTACTTTTCTATACAATACTTCTTGGTTGTTGCAACTAGAAATTACTCTTCTATTCCACTAGGAATTATTTTATGATATTCATAAAATTTAATTTTTTTGTTGTTTTAGGTTTAGAAACCCTGTTTTAATAATTTGCGAGCTTGAGTATGGACTTCTTTTGAAAATATAAATTTAAAATTTTTAGGTTAGGAAACTTCTTATAAAATTTCAATGCTCTTCCTTTCAGCTTTCTATCCATACTAATTCTTAAATATGACCTTTTTTATTGGCCTAATCTGACGTTTCTCCAAAAATCATGACACTTGATTTTTGAAATTTTAAATATGAAAATTTAATTTTCTTTTTATTTCTTTATTATACCTTATGGCTCCAATTTTATTATTGAATAAAGATATAGAGATGATTAGCTTTATTTTGATATGCCATACTATGGCCTTTTGTGAATATTTAGAAAAATTACAATTGCAACAATTTTTAACAAATTCTCTTATATAACTAATTACAATCATCTAAACCACATACCAGAGATTACTTTAATACCTAATGAACAAATCAACACCATAATTGCATGTCTAAATACATTTAAAACATTATTTTACTTTGCCTTTCGTTTTAGGACTTCGTTAAACCTCATTGGCTGGAAACTTTTCAAATACAACAAATTACTTAAAACTAACTGACTGGAAACAATAAATAGATGCTATTCTTCTGACATAGCTATAAAAAGTTCAACAGATGGTTTTTATTTTAGAAAAAAACTTCATATTTGTCAAAGTTATGTACCTCCTTGGACATAATTTACACATACACCTTTTAAATGTCTACATTTTGATGCTATATCGTTGTACTAGCTCACAAGGTGAGTCTCTTTCACTTTTGTAAAGTTTTAAAGTTAGACGATGCACTTACTTCGTAGAAATGATTGAAAACTCAGATATCGTAGAGTTTACGCTACCCAAATTATGAAAGTAGTTTATAGCACTTTTTTTCCAGTGTTCATGATTGCTATCATACTTGTAGCTATTCTATGACTAACTTTATTATATTTGTCTTTAACAAAGTTCATAATTTTAATTAATAACAATAAAATTTTATTTTTTTTTCCAGGTTATCCAAAGGTTTTGGTACCTAAAATCAATAATGTTCTGGCTCTGGTTGCCATGCTATACACAATAGTCCTTCTGATGCTTATTCTATATAGAAACAATGTTTTGTACCATAACATAATAACATACAGTTCATTTACCACACGGTAGGTGTTTATATCTAGCGTTTAACAACATTTATTACAAATTTTACCTATTTGATATGAATACAGTTAACATAAGTGTCTCTCATTGAAACTGGGCTCTCATACCGCTCAAAATTATCATTTTAATTTAAATTATAGTCTTTCTTTGCTTTAGTATTGGCAAAATATCCCTATTACTTTCTTTTTATTATTTAAACATATATGTATATATATATATATACATATATATAAACGCGTACTTACATAGAAATATATACATCCATATACCTACCTACATCAACATATATACTTGATTCTATAAGAAAAAGACATGTGTATTACATAAGAGGTAGAATTCATATAACAGAAAATTCTCAACTCCTCCTTGAGAAAAAAAAAGACAAACACAAAATTATAAAATCAACAAATAGATTTATTAGTTAGTAGTAATAAACAAAGTCCATAAAATACAATGAACAGAACACTTATTTATATGCAACACAGAATGTGATTGCTTATATAGCTGGGAGTAATAGTAATAATAAACCAATATTAGAATTATGAATCATCGGCAAAATATGTGAAACTGGATTTAAATAAACTATTAGGAATAGAAATTGCATATAAATTTTTCGCTTCTCGATAGTTTAATTCAATAGCTATATCATGCCTTTAGTTCCAAAAGGGGGTAGTCATATAAAAACGGCAGAATATTTTGAACACCAAACTCCTATTGGAACAAGAATAACTCAAATTCTTGGTATAAAACTGTTTCTGTGGAAGAAATAAAATTGGGAAATGGATTAGAACTATAGTTGTTTTCAGCTATAGCTGTTTTAAATGTTATACGAAAATATGCAATCATTCTCTCAAATATTCCACATTATCCTACTTAGCAACGGTAGGCACCCGGAAACAGCAGCTAATCAAAATAACTGGATACAGCAATGTCAATTCCATCAATTCCTAACTTCAACTAGATGAAGATCATCATTAATTGATTGTAAGAATAAGAAAAGAACAGACAATATCAGAACTACATACAACTTTAAGCACCGCTACAGTTTCAACTAACAATCATGATGTGGTCGATATGAGTCTGCACCTAATAAACTTAACCATAATTTTTTGGTCTGTCATTACGAAAATAACACTTTTGCAAATTGTACTTTTAATTTCGACAATAACATCTAATAATTAATAAAGATGTTAATAAATGTTAATAAGTATGGACTTTTTTTATTTTACAATAGCTAGAATTTTATTAAAGCAGGAATATATTTTCTTTAATAATAATAATTATAAAAAATATAGTTCCATATAACCAAAAAAAAAAAAACCGCTGCCAATTACTTGAGGATCAGAACTTCCTCACCGTAGTAAAACTCGATGTGGTGGAGTTAATAATAAAAGTAATTTTTGACGTTTCAAAAAAAGTCACATTTTTTAACGTTTCAAAAAAAGTCACTTTGACGTTTCAAAAAAAGTCACATTTTTTGACGTTTAAGAAAGTCACATTTTGACGTTTCAAAAAAAGTCACATTTTTTAACGTTTCAAAAAAAGTCACATTTTGACGTTTCAAAAAGGTCACTGACGTTTCAAAAAAAGTTACCTTTTTTGACGTTTCAAAAACGTCACATTTTTTGACGTTTCAAAAATGTCACATTTTGACGTTTCAAAAAAGTCACTTTGACGTTTCAAAAAAAGTCACTTTGACGTTTCAAAAAAAGTCACACTTGACGTTTTAAGAAAGACACATTTTGACGTTTCAAAAAAGTCACTTTGACGTTTCAAAAAAGTCACTTTGACGTTTCAAAAAAGTCACATTTTGACGTATCAAAAAAGTCACATTTTGACGTTTCAAAGAAGTCACATTTTTTTAACGTTTCAAGAAAGTCACATTTTGACGTTTCAAAAAAGTCACTTTGACTCTTATTTAAAATATTTTATAATTAAAAATAAAATAATTTTTGAGTTTCAAAAAAGTCACTTTGACGTTTCAAAAAAGTCGCTTTGACGTTTCAAAAAAAGTCACATTTTTTTTACGTTTCAAAAAAGTCACATTTCGACGTTCGTTAAAAAAAAAGTCACTTTGACGTTTCAAAAAAGTCACATTTTGACGTTTCAAAAAAAGTCACATTTTGACGTTTCAAAAAAAGTCACTTTGACGTTTCAAGTAAGTCACTTTGACGTTTCAAAAAAGTTACATTTTTTTGACGTTTCAAAAAAGTCACTTTGACGTTTCAAAAAAGTCGCTTTGACGTTTCAAAAAAGTCACATTTTTTTACGTTTCAAAAAAAGTCACATTTCGACGTTTCAAAAAAGTCACTTTGACGTTTCAAAAAAGTCACATTTTGACGTTTCAAAAAAGTCACATTTTGACGTTTCAAAAAAGTCACTTTGACGTTTCAAGTAAGTCACTTTGACGTTTCAAAAAAGTTACATTTTTTGACGTTTCAAAAAAAGTCACATTTTGACGGTTCAAAAAGTCACTTTGACGTTTCAAAAAAGTCACATTTTTTGATGTTTCAAAAATTGGGACCAATTTTGCTCATCAATGAACTCAATCTCTTCCTTGACCTCTAGAATGTGTGTACCAAATTTGAAAGCTTTATCTCAAACACTGTAGCTGCTATCGCGAACCAGATAGACAGACACACAGACAGAACATTTTTTCTGTCTGAAATTTTGTGTTTCGTCATAATTCGTCGAGATTCGTCCAGAGATGTAATAAAAATTTTCAAAATTTTTTTCACGAATACATAACTTTCTTACGTTGAGGGGTGAGAAAGTAATATATTGAAAAAAGTGTACATCTTAGAGAAATTTTTTTCAAAAAAATAGCACTAGTACAAATTGTCGCTGCAATTCTGTGAAAATTTCCATTGTTCTTATGACGTTATTTACAAGTGAAATAAATTATCACCAATATTTAAGGAAAACCCCGTAATTATAAAATTCTTTTAATAACAACTCAATTATAGTAATTAACCTTCGTACAATATTAAAATTAACGACTTGCAAAAATCTGGAAACAGAAACGAAATTTCGTTAAACTTTTAGAAATGACACGCACGCTTCACTTCATGGATCCGTGTCTACATCAATCGAATTCTTTTCCAATTGAGACAAAAGAAATCGAATTAAACTTTTCTGTTGTACGAGCATCAAGTTGCATCTCATTATTCCATCACGGGAGCTGGGGGCTAATTGAATAATGACGTCATCCCAGTTGAGCGCGTCCAAAAAGAGAGCAGAGGGCTGCGAAATTTAATAACAAAAGACAGTCACAACCCCACGAGTTAGCCTGTCTTCAGGCCGTCACCTAAGGGATGATGAGAACACACCGAGAACGTCGTACAGGCGGACATAGCGAGTCTGTTTTTGTGAAAATGACGAGCGGTTTTGAAATGTAAAATTGGTTTGCCGCATTCTTTCGTTCGGTTGGCTTCGTGACACTAATTTGAGTATCTCTGTGAAAACTCAGAGGAAAAGTATAACGTCTTAAAAGGTTTTTCTTTGTTGAACGTTCCATTCTTTACTGCTTATGATGAAAAATTATTTTATTTAAAAGTGGAAACTGGTATATTTATTTTGAAAACTGTTTGGAAAGTAGCAATTTATACGAATATAAATATAACACACGAGGAAAAAATACATGCAATATTTATTAGCTTTTTGTATTGCGGACGTTAATATAAATATTTATATTCAATTTGCCTTTCATAAAAACTTTCGTAATATTTCATCCAAATTGACAGCAAAGTTCAAAATTATGCAACAGTTTATAACAACGTATTTTAAAATCGTATCTCGTCTCTTAGGAAATGTTTTTTAAAGGCTCATATTCTGCCTTTAAGTTCACGTGATTTTACAAATGACTAAATTCATCAGACTATTTTTTCCACTTCCGTAAGTGGAGAGAATTAAACCAAAAAATGTAACTTATAAAGTTGATTCACCTTCTCAATTCAAAATCATTTTATTAACAATTAAGGAAAACAATATATATGGCCCTCGCCGAACACCTGGTCCGTACCTTCTAGTGTCCTAACTAAAAATTGATTTTCGTGTTGATAAGTTGGCAATTATTTTTTAGGTTAAATGTTATTAACGGTACGATTTAAAAAAACATGATTGGATTTATCAAAATACCTGTCTCCAAAATCAAAACTGAGAGAATAATCACGTTTAGATCTGAGTCTGAAGAGCTCTTTCTTCAGTTCTACAGAAAATAATCAAAGTTGAGCAAATATATTTACCGGTCGGTCAGCTTAAATCTGCATGGAAAATTTCCAGAAAAGATGGCAACTTCTAAGTTTAAAAGATTCATCTATATACACTGCCCATAGTTTTCTCATATTTTTAATAACCTTACTAGTTGATTCTGGTGCATATATTACTACCCTGAAGAGAGACACGGAGAATGGAAGGTCACGTCAGTCAAATTATATACAGAGTTCTGATAAAATCAACACTGCAAATAAAATACTTGAAGAGTATAGTATTTCCAACGATCAAGACCGATGTCAAGGAAGTTTAAATTTATGAAAAAAGCAATAACGTTGTAAATCACATAAAAGTTGTGTTACAATGTTGTCAAAAACAAAGTGTTTTATATCAATACGAAAAATAAAAAACTCATGTTCTACTCATAGCCTCGGAGGAAAAGAAGTTCAACTTATTATTGAAGAAGTACCAAATTAAAAATTAGCTCTTACAATTAGTGAGATCCCGCGGTAATCAGTTAAATGAAATATACCCCGTATAACAATGACGGGATTTAGGTTTTTATTTTCCCTTCCAGTAAGTTATATATCAAAGGAATATGTGCTTTGAGGCATATTTGTAGTAATTCAGAAAATGTGTAATTGAAGTGCACCTGGTAATTATGACACTGGAAGAGAGATGAGATTGAAGCAAAGACATTCCGCTTCTAATTGCATTCCTTATTCGATTCTCGCCAGAATGATAAATCACTTTCCCCTTTTCCGACGAACCCCTCGGAAGTCACTAGCATGCACAATTACTTCTTTTGCTGCAAATATATTTGGAGATTTCAAAGTAAGATTTGCGATTGCGATCCAATTACTCGTGTGAAATTTATCACGTTTATGTCTAAAAAAGCCAGAGCAAAGTAAATCTTACTTATTTTTAAATTAGGTAATTTATAATCATAATGTTTCCTAAAATTCATTGAGTTCTTGAAAACCATAATTCACGCACATATAGATTTTAAAGCACAAACGAAAATCTTTCTCAAATAGAGGGGTAAAAAATAAATTCCACCCAAACCGCCCTGTTTCAAAACCGAGCAGTACCAAGTTGATGAGCTTACACTGATGAGCAGCCAGAAATATTTGCCATATTCCAGAGATGGCAATTATAAGAAATACATAAATATAAATAAACACATCACATAAAAATTCATGTGATGTATTTATCTATATACTTGTAATATGTGCAACCAGTATAACCAACATAGAGGCAGTAAGGTGCATGACACCGGAATAATACGTATATAAAATTATACGCAGTTGGTACTTTCTCTTCAGTTAGCAACACGAAAGCGTGCTGTTATTTTCGTGGTGGTGTATAGTTTGGTTCTCACATAAAATGCTCTTATCAATGGCACAGTCACTACCGTTTGTGAATAAACCACAAAAAATAATTATTGAAAACTATGAAAACCTTATCACAAATGGGTTACATATTCTGTGTACTCCATGCAATCGACGTTACGTATTTCATACACGTCGTGATTGTGAAAGACAGAACATTGCCGTTAGAGTTACAAAAGAGGACTTTTTTTATGATTCGTGTGTCATGTTCTGTGCATGTAGTCTGTCTTGGAATGTATTCGACAATGCTGAATTTAGAGGTTTCTTTGAAAAAATACGTACCAAGTTTTCCTTTATCTAATAGCCATACATTGCGTAAAACATATCTATCAAGTGTGTATAAAAATGTTTTGGGGAATATTATAGAGGACGTACAAAATGAATTTTTGAGGGCGATACTGAATGAAACAACTGACTTTCGGTGTAATAAGGTTGTTAGTATTATATTAAACGATGATTTGTAATATACTATAAATCATCTGATTGATTTGATTAATCATAGAATTTAAATTATATTGACTAAACAATGTACATGATTTACGGCATACTATACTACAAAAAATCATATGTATAATATAATCATGTGATTATTTAATTTACCTTTATAAAACCAGTGTGATAGTTAGTAGTTGAAATATATTTACAAATATGTAAATTTTATTCTTGTTATAACTGGTGACTTCGAATATGTGAATATATAAACCTTGTAAAAACGGTTCTTCAGTCACTCGTAGGAAGAAATGGCATTATAAATAAATCTCAAGGGGATAGAAATCCGGAATTTGTATAGGTCCATCACAACCTACCAATCTGTCTTTAGAATACTAATTGAACATTTTTTTGCCTATTATGCGTAAAAGTTCGTCACGGGTATGCCATATAATATTTCTCTTGACAACAGGTAAATATCATCCAAGAGATGTAGTAAATGGCATTCTAAAACAAATTGATAAAAAAGTATCTACTAGATGTTGTCATGACAAAAAGGGGTATCTTAACAAGTACACAGAGGGAAATTTGTTTCGATTTAAGTTGAGGAAGTTGAAATTTATTGCAATATAATAAAAAAATACTTTTACCCAATTCCTGATAAAGAAATCAGGTTATAATATGTTTATTGGACTCCATTATGTAATTATCTGCACCAATGGAGATTAAGTTATCCTACTCAAGTTGCTTTGAGGATAATAATTAATTTTCTTCTTGCCATTCGTTGTAGTCCTTGAAAAATATTTCGATTTTTTTTTTGTTTTTATTTGATACGTAAAATCGTTATGTGTAAAGCTGATTTATATTTTAATTAAATAAATCGGTTGAACAAAATTTGTGTTTATTTTAAAAACGATTGCCCTAGTAAATATAGCTGATTTAAATAAAATGCGTAGGAGAATGCGTATTTCTTTATAACTTTACTACCCCATCTTGCATATATTCTGATTTCCGTAAGAGGAAATTCGCTAAAACAAACATCACATAAATTATAATACGTCAGATGATAAAAACTATTTTATGGCATCATACAAAAAAATTCGACTCCTATATTTTATGAAGTTTATATCCAAAGAAAAATATATAAAATATTACTATTCAATATACTTCTAGTTGATATGGGCTCTTAGCAACCATGTGATATTAACTTAAGAAATATAACTTCTCACAACCTTCACTCCTAGAAGAATGTTCGACGATTTTCAAAGAATGTTTCATGTAATGAAAATATACAAAATAACGAAATCAATAATGAAATAATTACTGACTTTCAAAATTAATATTTATTATACTATTCTATAGTCAATAAACTATATTGGTAAGAAATTCCAGAGTCAAGAGGTTGTTTAAAAAATAAAATAACCAATTGAAGTATTAATACTATGGCTTTTTGAAATCCAATCTTGTAGTAGTACTTGTAACCAATTTTACAAAATTCAGCTCTGTTATTTTCGACCAAAAGCATTTCGTTCGATGCATCTGACATTTATTAGTGAAAAACTCTCTGGAATAGAAATAAGAGGCAAGGTTCTCTCGTGGATTGTGTCGTATCTCAGATTTTGGAAAAATTTTGTAATGGAACTAGTTCACAGATATATTATATTAACCTTGGAATTACTCAGGGTTCTGTATGAGGACTACTTACCTTCTTTTATTTATAAATGATTTACTTCATATTAGTGCTGAGTGTATTGTACTGCTCACAGACGACACCTCCATAGCAAAAGCATCGATAATACTGAGAAGCAGCAAGGTAGTTTCAAGATTTTCTTTGAAAAATTAAAAAATTGGGTACTAATAAATTAATTGTTAACATAGAGAAAACTGTCTTGAAAAAAATTCTAACTCCTGTTAAATGTTAAACTAAATAACAGTTCCAGCAAGTGAAACAACAGCATGTCTAGGTATACAAATTCACATATTGTGAGTGATATAAGCTTTATGGCACTTCAACCATACCTGCCAAAAAATGAGAAGTGGTTACTATGCGATTCTACAGCTCAAAAGCGCTCTTGACTAAACATTTTTAACAATTGCCTATTATGACCTCCTACTCTATGCTATCATATAATGTCATCTTATGTGACAATGCTACCGACGAAAGAAAAAGTTTCCAAGTTAATGTTAAGTTTAATTACTCAAAAACAGCATTAATTTTCGGTTTGAAGTAAACTGTTGACGAGCTTTTCTTCAACCAAAATGGTCTAATTGTATAATTTACATAAAAATTAATTTAAACAAATTCGAAACAAATTCGCATTTGCATAATTACTCTGTCAAAAATTACAAAATATAGAACTACATTATACGATAAGTCTCCATTACTGGCTGGAGTAAAATTTTCACCTACACTCCAATGTTAAATAAAAGGCCTCCTTACAGTTCTTTAAGAAGAAATTACGAAAACAATAACACTCTGTAATTAATTATTCACTTGAAGAGTTCAGATGGTAATTGTATGTTCAAGTTGTTTAAAAAATTGCTCTAAATAATATGGGTTACCTCTATTACTATATTTTAATGTTCATGTAGTGTTGGTAATGGTAATGGTAATGGTGGGGGAGGCTGACGCTGCCGCATGTAGTGTTACTATTTCATGTTTTATGTTGGAATAGATTTGCTTGGCATATCATTATTTTACGATATTATGACCAAAAGAATAAATAATTTATTATTATTATTATTCAGATAGAAGACAAATTAATATTTATTTATATTGTTAAAAGAGGTTAAAAATAAAGTAAATTTGCAACAATAAAATAATTTAAATTTTAAAAATTTTCAAATACTATTACAGTAGTAATAGCATTATTAATAGTTTGTTTTATGTAGACGTAAGCATCATCATGTTCTCAGTCAAGGCTTTCATATCTTGAGAACGTCTGGTATTAGGCTACCTAAGCTAAAGCTGACTCACTTAAATTTATTCTTCCTCCCAGTGTAACTCGGCATATCTCTAGTAATTTAACTTTTCCAGTTTTATTGTGCTCCAGATTTAAAGCGATTCAAAGTTTGATGTGTGTTTATGGTCGGGACCTTAACAGAAGATATCTCGGGATTAGTGGGCGCTCAGCGACTATCACTTGGCATCGTACTTGGGTTCGTTCTCCCATCAATTTATGGCAGCATTTTCGACAACCACACACTTTCCCAATCCGTGTCTGAATCTGACAATATGAGATATCGACGGTACTTATTTACTTATCTGGAATTCTAGGACACAATCATCTAACAAAAAATATTTAAATATACATAGAATTATAAAAAAATAGATTTACTTGCAATCCAAATAAATTTTCATTTCCTGTAACAGCGGCGGACAGGAGTAAAAAAATGTATTTGAACAACAAATCAAATACTTACCCATCCAAATACTTATTTGCTGAAACTAGGACTATGGCCATAAGGCAATTATATTCACTTGCAGTTTTGATTTATATACAAAAAAAATAAGGCATTTATTAAATTTAATGAACATAGTTATGATACTAGAAATAAAAATATAGTCACCAACAAATTTAAAATTGCAAAAAAATTGGACAAAAATGCTTTACTTATCTTGGTCCTTCATTGTATGATGTAACTTCTTTATCACATATGTATGTACATATATTGTCTAAAATTTTTTTCTATTATTTTATTTTTTAAGATTATTGTATTGTATATGTTTATATACTAGTATATAGGTGTGTATATGCTTGTATATGTGTGTATGCGTGTGTATGTGTATATGTGTGTATATGGGTATATATGTATATGTATGTGTGTATATGCTTGTATATGTGTATATGCGTGTGTATGTGTATATGTGTGTATATGGGTATATATGTATATGTATGTGTGTATATATATATGTGTATATGTATATATGTATGTATGTATGTATATGTGTATGTGTGTATATATGTATATATATATGTATATATATATATATATATATATATATATATATATATATATATATGTATATATATATATATATATATATATATATATATATATATATATATATATATATATATATATATATATATATATATATATATATATATATATATATATATATATATATATATATATATATATATATATATATATATATATATATATATATATATATATATATATATATATATATATATATATATATATATATATATATATATCATGCGTGTAAACATGTGTATCGGTATGTATATGAACATAATCAAAAGTACTATCCCACGCTCAAATATTTTGTGGTGTACCATGTTTATTTGTATAATGCAATTATAATTCCATTTATGTACCTATTGTATGTATATATTAAAAATAAACATTATTCTATTCTATTCTATTCTATTCTATTCTATTCTATTATATTCTAACTTGGGATTCTCCATACGACAGTAAATATCTGGTAAAGAAAGTATGTCCATTTTACGAAATATTGAAATACATTGTGGTTTAGATGCCAGGAACGACTTAAAAAACTTGGGAAAACTGAACTAGGAAAAATAGCAAATTTCGAGAATTATTTAAAATTTCTGATGCAATGCAGAAAAAATCAGGTATATCCTCAACACATTCAATAGATGTCAAAATGTTTAGAAACATTATTACTGAATGATGGTCCTTTTGTTAATCAAACTTGCAAAATTTAAAAGAAAATTCCAAACTCAAATTTTAAAAGTTCAGATTAGTTATAATCATTGGAAAGTGAAAATGTTACATAAAGATTTAAGTACAATAAAAGATAAAACAAAAATTTTAGTTCCTACTAATATCTTTACTAAATATGCAGAATGTCAAGAATCTATTTATAAAAAAATAGTCAGTAAACTTAAAAAATTGTTAAAACAAACAAAGAAATAATGAAACGTTAACGGTAAAATGAAAAGTATTTTTTGATATACATGATATACCAAACAATATATAATATGTTTAAAGTTTAGATGACAATTTTTTTATTCCATATACATACTGTATATTTTATATTTTCTTGTGTTTCAAAAAGTTGTATTTCATCATTTCTAAATAAACATTATTATTATTATATTATTGTTATTACATCAAAAAAATACCAATTGAACAATTTTTAATAGATGTAGAATTTATTGTTGACCAACATGAAACTGAAGAAGAAAAAGTCTCAAGTAGAAATTGTGCCGTCAATTACATAAAAAACACGCAAAATAAAAAACAACAGAAAATTCTGTTTAAAAAAAATGTTAAATAAAAGCAGATAAAGATAACACTACTTTAGCCATGAATAAGGCTGACTATTTTAATTAAGCCTCAACTCTTCTAAATGATACAACTACATATAGAAAAATTAATTAATTAATTAAGACTCCATAAACATTATATTTTTCAAAACCTTCTACAAATAATTTGTTTAAATTTGTTTACCCTTTAATTAAAAAAAAAATTCTTAGTCTACTGCAATATTATTTTCAAATTAAAATTAGCCAGATGTTACAAACATTCCTACTTTGAATGTTCACCTCAGACTCAACACTTAACCAGCTAAACCAACCTCTCTTGGGGAAATAAAAGATGTAGCAAAAGGAGATATCTACAAGTCTTAAGAGACTGGGGAAAAGGGGAAAGGTGAAACCCATTTCAATATCCCTTAAAGCTACAAATCTGAGCTTACATGATATAAACAAAGCAAATGGCAATATTTTTCAGCATAAACGTTCCACTTTCTTCTGATAGATCGATATTCCAAATTGTCTTTCATTCGAATATATTCTGTCTTGTCCTACTGAGAGAATGAGTATGATTCCATCCCACTCCAACTTGATTACATGCCTCCGCACTTGGATTTCGTTCAATCTAATTCTTTATAGAGCTGCTTTTGTTCTGCATACTCTATCGTACAAACGTTGCCATCAAAATGTTATCTGCGTATTTATTCATGAAATTTTATTATTCGTGTGCTTCAAATGAAACCACAAAAGGCAAATACGATTTTCGATATTCCAGTTATAAAAGAATAACGGGACATAAATAAGGTGCAACATGAGGATTCATTTCGTTGAAGAAACAGACATTATCCTGTATTTGAAAAATGGGTTAAGGGGAACATTTTAAGCCGGTATATCTAATATAGTGAATTACGCAAGATGTAGAAAATTAGAAGAAAATGTCGACTTTTTTTAATTTGTAAAAAATAGGGAAACAGCTTGTTATGCTTGAATTCATCATTGTGAGAAATATTCATGTATTTTAAGTATAAAAATCAACTAGTTCATTAATTTTATTTATAAATCACATTTTCAAAATTTACTTCACAAAAAATTATTATTAGTAATATTTTATCCATTTGCATTAAAAGCTCTCGTCTCAAGGTTATATCGTAGACGTCATGGTTTCTGTTTAACATTATATCTCTGATCTCTGATAGAGGTATGGGATGACATTTAAACTAGAGGACAAGCGAGCATTAGTTTCTTATTAATAAATTAATAAGTTGTATCCTACCTATGACTTTCCTAATGTTGTATGGTCATCGTTATTTACCTGTTTTATTGAACTGGTTGTCTTGTGAGATAACAGACTGTCTGAAATAAACTCAAACAATGTAATCTTGTAATGTTTAGTTGAAATTGTATTATTTACCATAGATTATGTGGATTATCTTTTGCTCGTTATGTGTTCTTTCGAGGAATATTTAATTTCTAATTGGGGGGTAAATTTACTTAAATTGTGCCATCAGTTCTAAATGTCATTTATTCGAATGTTATTGGCAGTGTTCAATTGTTGTCGGGGTTGCACACCGAGTTGATCTGTGGTCACGTGAAATCGTCTGTTCTTATAAACTTGATCCGTCATAACGATCATTACCGTGTGTGTGAAACGAGTAACTATGGTTCGACAAATGTTATGGATTCTGCAAATAACCGAATCTCAGGCCGTGGTATTTTGCGATTCACCTTCCATAAATATTACTTTATATAATTTTCTTATCTTTCTAACTTTTCTAATTAACGTTTTACATTTTATATTTATCTTGATAACATTTCACATTCATTTGACAGGTGACCGACCTTGATATTTTCTGGCTAGTGACTTTTCTGCGTATTCTGCCCATCTATCACGTTATAGCTCCATCGGTTGAATTCATCCCTTTCTTTAGTTGGTTGTCTTGGTGTACGGACGTACATGTTGTAAAATTGTAGCGGGTGAGAGTTTGAAAGTTGAAATCCGAATTTATCATAGTGGATGTTAATCATGGTTGACTCGGGATTATTTCTGTCACCTATTTAAAGGATGCTACTTCGTATCTTGTCAGCTAACTGCTGGATTGATTCTACAATTAACATGTGTATAGACTTTGACGCCCTATTGAAAGGGGTAATTTAATTAAAGTAGGACAATAATAATTAACAAGTACTTACTTGTGTTTCTTATTAAATTTTAGGCGGCTATCACTGGGCCTTTAGTAAACTATCGCTGGGCTATTATGGTTTTTTCCCACTGGGAAAACTTAATGGATTATGTTTGGTAATAAAAAGCATTTCCTTTTTTTTTCATGAAGTTCGTCTAGGTTGTGATGCCCAGGAAATTCGTTTATTTTGCCAATATGGTTTTATATATAATTTTGGTTGTATGGTAATGGAATGGAATTTTATCAAGTCGTGCTAAGGCACCGAGTAGAGCTGGATTAAAGGGTCGATTTGTGATTCGACAAGTGTTGGAAGTCAAGAGCCAATTAATTTCATCGTCGAGTTTTGTAATGCTGCAGTTTGTTTAATGGAACAATATTGGTCTGGTATTGAAGAACAAAAATTGAACACACTTTCTACTTTCCCGGTTAAGTTAAGTTTTAATATTTTTTTTTATGTACTTATAAAAAATTTCGACCTTGATGTAAATAATTAATCATTTATTTTGTGCATGTTTTTTCCAATTTTACTTATTCAAATTTAAATTAGTACCTGGTACTCATGTTGCAAATATAGTCCAGTCAAAATTAGATCTGTGATAGATCGTTGAACTTTGATACCGAAAAATGTGATAATAGTGATATCTAGATATAAACATTTTTCTTAAGTGGTATTTTTTGTAAACTACATGCATTTGCATTTGGTATAAATCAACCTACTGGTATTACCTACTTTTGCTTGGGGGATAGTTTATGATTTTAAAAATTTTACATACCTATTTGTAAATATTTCTTTCATAATTAAAATCTGGCTGATTAACTGGACTTGATATAATTAAACATATTATTAAACTTATGTTGTTTAATTTCCCAGAGCAGGTTTCATTAAAAATATAAAGTGTGGTAAGGTATACCAAATTCTCTGGTCAAATATTAATTGTTTATTTCTTGAATTTAGAGTACCTGCTGTGAAGCTGAAGACTCCATTTTTGTCTGTATGACACTGGTACCCAACCTGGGATATAATGAGCTAGCTGAGGAATGGTAAGGTATTCAATTTTATTTTGGCACAACGACACGTATTGGACGTGAACAATGTTATATATGGCATCCTAACGTGAATTAACGTCTCATTTTGATATATCCCGTAGCGTTTTGAAGCCCAACGTGTATTTCATAGCAGTTGTTTTCAGACCTGTTTTTGTAGATTATTTTAACATTTACATTTAAATCAAGAAATTACATGTTTATGTATTTTTTTGCCCTAATCCAGATATACAATTCAAAAATGCAATGAATAAACTAAACAGTACTCTAAAGTATAAATCAAAATAACTACACTATCTATTTTCATGAGGAATTGAATTACATTATAGAATCCACAGCATTTTCAAGGAAAATAAGGAAATTAGAATATTTATTTATTTTAAGTCGCACAATATGATAATTTTTAAATTAAAGGTAACTTTAAATTAAATGATTTATTAGTTCCTCGGAGAGAGGTAATAATGAATTCCAGATAAAGTTAAATAAAGATATATAGCTTGACTATATGTTTACTACAGATAATCAAAAGTTAATCAATTGCTAGATAACTAGGCACGCATCTTTGCCACAGAACTAGGCAAGGCTCCACTAGAGCAGCGTTCTTGACTAAATACTAAGTAAACGTTCAAGTAAGCATTCGATATTTTAAATTTAGAAAAAACCGTACGTCACTGAGGTCTGGTTGGTAAATATATGCACTGGTATAAAATTATCCACCACAAAACGAATGCACCACATTAGATAATTTTCACAAAGGTTATAAACAAATAGGTTTAGTCCAAAAAGGTGTACCAATCTCCAAATGTCACCAGTCATCACTTTTCACAGAGCTACCAACGTAGCTAAGTGACCTAAAACATCAACAGACAAAGACAGAAAACAACTAACTACGATACAAAATGGCGATATCCGTTGTCGGGTAAATCTAAAATTTACAATAACCGAAAGTTAGTTTAAATTACCATACGAAATTATTACAATATCAGAGGGATATTAGATAAATTGCTAACAAGGCACGATAAATCGATATTAATCAATATTAATGATGGCTGTTCCAAAGAACAACCAAGGTTAACTGATCACCGAAAAGCAAATTCGCCCAAGGCGTAAATTAAGATAAATACGGTACGATATTATTATGAAAATTACCTCAAAGGTACTTTAAATCAACATAGCAACTTTTTAAATAATGATGATCCTAAAATTACACGATAATACCAGAAAACATATAAATTGTACCAGACCGCTGAACTAGAGATGTTGTCTTCACAAAGCTACACTAGTAAGAAGGAAGAAGCCCCGTTCTGTTCTCCCACCTAAACTCGGTTATGGTTTGGAACGAGACAAACATTTGAGAGTAGAGTATGAGCAATAAAGATAGATAGATATTTAGTGCAAAAATCTGCAAAACCAACTGTTCCAGTAGAAATCAGTGGCGCCATCTGGACTAGACTGGCAGAAACTTAATTCATCGTGGACAACAACAAACTGGAATGAAATGGCTTGCTATTTCGTTACAGCATCAAATAAAACACTTCTTTTAACTAATTGCAACTGTTCAACTCTCCATTATTAATTTGATAAACAAATTTATTTTGCTTCTGCATTCTATAATATATCATTGAATTTCATTTTGCGATATTTAATTACAGCTTATTTGTACTACACCAGGTTGATAGTCGTAAGGCAAGTTGCAATTCAGCACAGTTTTCTATACTAGCAATAGAACTATACAGTTTTAAATTGTCAACACATAATAAATTGTAATTGTAAATTATTGATGATGTCATTTATAAAAGTAATAAATAATAAAGGTCCATGTACGGAGCCCTTATACCAGAAACCACTGATTTTAAAAAGGTTGCTAAAGTTACACAATATTACTATATGTCTGTTGTTTTCGACAGTACTAGTATCTTTACTTTTAAAATACCGGAAAGATTCTAGACATCTTTCAAACTAGAACTAGAAAAGTGAGCGGATTACAACACATACTGAAAATAATAACGAGTGGCAGCGATTTCATGAGGATCACAAGTACATTTTAGTTTACATTTTTTAAATACTTAATCTTTTTTTATGTACAGTAAACTTAAACTATTAGCTTTACAGTGGATATTGTCAAAGTCATATGAAAAAAGAGAGGATTGACCACAAGCAGCTTGAAAAAAACCAACAAGTATATGAGTATTCGGTACTTTAGTACATTATTCTGCATCATAACACTGGGACTACTGGAGATGCACTTTTTTGTATTTAAATATGGCCAGAAGCAGTTTAGATCCATTTGTATTTGATATAAATAATTATGCGTAAACCCAAAGAAAATTGACATATGTTTATAATTTTTTACTAGTTAACTTGTGAAGCAAAATGCATCTGTGTGAAAAACCCTTTAAGAAATCCAAATTAATGGTCATATTAAATACGTGAATTTCTAATAAATAATCAGTCAACTATGAATTTTGAGTTTAATGAACAACTGCAACATGTGTGTCGCGCGTAATATTGATGATAATACTAATCGGAAAGTTGCATATAAAATAAATATGTGTTATAATGCTAACTAATACTAACTAACTTTACTAGTTAACTTGTGAAGCAAAATGCATCTGTGTGAAAAATCCTTTAAGAAATCCAAATTAATGGTCATTTAAATACGTGAAATTCTAATAAATATTCAGTCAACTATGAACTTTGAGTTTAATCAACAACTGCAACGTATGTGTCGCGCGTAATATTAATGATAATACTAATCGGAAAGTGGCATATTAAATAAATATGTGTTATAATAATAAACTAGAATATTTGTATTATTACATCCTCTAGATAAACTAAAAGCTTTCAGAGAGATAGTAATGTAAATTGACAATATAAAAGCAAATATTTAAAACATCTTTGATACTCTCCCCTACATTAAGTCAAACACTTATAATATTTCCCTCACGTACAAAAGGGGAGTGCAACCCTTACTATTATTGGATTCCACAGCAATATGTAACAGGATTACATACAAAAAGATGTCAATCAAATTGCAATGTTTGCAATTTTAAAACTCTATTTTAATAACGACTTAAACGAAGGTTAAATCCTCTTACTGTACGTCATACGCATAACATATTTGATGTCCTAATTTAATTACTACTTACAGCTGCTTAGATGCGCCTTAATATAGCATACTACAAAATTTTACTTGCAATAATAAAATATTTGTAATGTTTATACATGCCTTCTTAGTACAATAAACTTATAAATAATCTAAGAGGTTGAATATAGCAGGTAAGTCAACACAAAATGGCAAAGAAGAGCATTTGTAGTAGACATTTTTATTGACTGCTTCACTTTAAGTAATTATCATCACTAGACACCGGAGAATTTGCTTGAATCTTGGACCCGCTTCCCAAGCGGCCTGTCAGGGCTGCCATATTAAGGACGCAAATCTAAACCTTAATCAGTTTACCTGTGAACGTCTCAGTGTGTAGACGGCGCGAGGACAAAAATAAATAGTAACAACTATGCCGCATTTCCGTTCGTGTGAGGACGCGAAAAGTCAGTACTTGTGGATTTGTGTTGCCGAAGCCATAAAGGACATAATATCGTTAATATTATTATGTGTATTTTAAGTGCTATTCAGAGTAGATTGAACCATGGCAATATACCTCTAACAATTCTGCATTTCACAGAGTGTGATAAAATCGCTTGCTCTTTGCTGGCTTCTTAACCCTTAGAAAGATACCAGCAGGTTTCTCTAAATAATCAAAAATCTAATATAGCGATGGTAGCTCAGGGTGTTCATGGGACTATCGAGATTTTCCGTGAAGGAACAATCTTAAATTAGCCCCACTGACAAATTATTGTTATTGTCTCTTACCGCATGTGCTTGTCCTGCACGCACGAAAATTTTCCGGTATCTAATGATCACCTTAATTGATGTTGGATACTTCTGTTTAAGAAAATTGCAGAACATGAATTGGAAATTTGGAAACTGGAAATTTGAATAATAAATCGCAAACATGTATCAAGAAAATTCTATGTTCAGACAATCTCAAGGGACAGCTTAGACCGTAGATATGTATGGCATTTAAACGGACATGTCATCAGTTTGTTATCATAAAACTTATAGTATAATGTAGATATTAATCCACGTTCTGTCCTGCTCTTCAGTATACACTTAAGTATCTTACAAAATGGATATACTAATATACAAGGTGTTTCCTACGGCTTTCGTTTTGAAGAAATGGATCGTTGAAAATTTCGATTCATTTTGGATTTTATTTTCTTTCGAGATGTTAATGTCAAATTTTATACACCATCTGGTGAGACCAAATATCCTATGATATGTACTTAAAATGATATATTATTGTAATATTTTTTGAAGGGGTCATGTATCTTTTCGATTTTCTTAAATTAACAGTCATTAGTAGTGATACCGATTAATGAAATCGTTGGAATTATTCACAGAGAAATAAGGTGAAAAATATTCAGTTGCAAAAAGGTGAAATTTTGATCTCCTTTGACGTTTGTTCATTGTTTCCAAGTGTTCCGATACCACAGACCTTGGACTACGGTAACGATCCACTAGAATTAAATAATTTCAGTAAAGATGTAATAAAACAATATCTTAAACTCGCTAAACTTTGCATGAAACAAAATTGTTTTCGATTTATTGATAATTTCTTCGAACAACATGAAGGAACAGCAATGCGTAATCCTTTGTCACCATTTATTGCCAGTATCTTCATGAACAGATTCGAGACGGAAGCAAAAGAAGAATTCGAGTATTTCCCTAGGGTTTGGCTTAGGTATGTGGCTGATATTTTTGCAGTGTTCGATACAAAAGTTGCTGAAATTAATAACTTTGTATCTAAATTAAATAGTTGTTTCGCGTCAGTTAAATTCACATATGAAACTGAAAACTCTGAACAACTACCATTTCTAGATGTATTAATAATTAGAAATAGTGAAAATAAGTTAGAATTTGACATATACAGAAAAGATACTAGTACTTTAAGATATATCCCTAAGGACTGTCACCATTATGCTCAACACAAAATTGCGAGTTTTAATTTTCTAGTCCATCGTCTATTAAGCCCCTCAATAAGGAGAGGCATTGATTAAGGATATAGCTGCGAGTAAAGGATATTCTGTAAGTTTAATTGATACAGTAATTAGGGAACGAAAGTTTAAAGAGTCGCTTCGAAATTCCTCGACCTTTCAAAATGAAAGAGAAAATCCGAAATTTGTATTGATTCCATTCGATCTTCGATTCACCCATGGTATTGGTAAGATTTTTGAAGATGTAGGAATGACAATGGTTCAATCATCGGGAACCAAACTACAACTTTTAGAGAATCCAAAAGACAAAATTGAAACAAACGAAAAGTCGGGAATTTACGAAATTAACTGTAAGGACTGTAATCAAAAATATGTCGGACAGACTAGACGATTAATTCAAACTAGATTCAAAGAGCATATGGCCTATCTCAAATATGGTAGAACAGATAAGTCTAGCGTAGCCTAACATGTGTTTGAGAATAACCATAAAGTAAATATTAGCAATTTAAGATTAATTAGAAATGTAATAAATACTAGACAGCTGGATGCATTTGAAAGCTTGGAAATCATGAAGTATAAAAATAATATGAATAGTGACAGGGGCTATCCCAAATAGCCCACTTTATTGGTTAGTGGTCGAACTGTGACAATAGTTTAGGTATAAATAGGGTAAATTGTTAGCATAACTTTAGTTTTAATCATCTTCAGATGATGCCAACTTGGTTGGCGAAATGCGCGTCGAGTGCAGTATATATTGTTTTGGTGTTTCGTGGAAAACTACGTCAGTGTTATCTTCACATCAAAGGTTCCAACCCACTCCAGGACTCATCAATAGAAACATTGCAATAGCGATTTAAAGTTTTCCGTTGATTATCCTTGCGACAAAGGCGTGCTAACGTGGCGTGTTAACGCCGCCTTAAGGTTTAATAACTCCTTAAAAGTTATGCTTAAAAATTATTTATTTTAATTTCATTTTTAAAGACGTCAAGACATTGATATTGTTTTATTATAATAGTTTTTACACAATTTGGAGTTAGTAATATAATAATATTTTGTTATGTTTTATTTTCGTATATTAACTGTTATTTTACATCACTAAGTATGTCGATTTCAAAAAGAAAAAACTTATTCAGTTATGTAGGCACATTATTTTAACGTAAAATACGTTTATAGTAGAAAAAGTTCAAAATCAATAAAGTAGGCAGATCTTCTTAAAATGTTGCATAGAAATATAACTTATGAATCTGAATATTCCTTACTAATATTTTGCTGTCTTTACACAAAATGTACTTTACATAACAAGAAAGTAGTTTTGCTTAACTACCTTGGCCTACGTGATTAAAAATGAAACAAAAGTACACCAAAAAATTCTTTTCAGGGATGAACTCTCAAATTGCAAAAAAAAATCTAAAATTTGAGGTCCATATCTCCTATTGCGAACTCAATCGCGGGACACACTGTATATGTATATTTTGTTGTTCTGGAATTACTTTTTTTTACGAGGTTCATTATTTATTTTCATGTTTTCTGTTTCATTCTTTGTTGCGATATAGGTTTTTTTAATATTCAGTTATTGTTCTGTTTTGTGTAGTAATTATTATTACATTTTTTTTTATATTCTTAACTGTTTTAAAAACTGACAGTGTTTTTGTTGCGTTTTATTTAGTTTTTTTTTTTCAGTTTATGGCAATTTTCAGTTATTTTATATATTTTCATGAGGTAATAATTATTTTAATCGATGCTTACTTTGATATGATACATATATGTATATTGTAAGTGATTTGCTTTTCTCTTATTTATTCACCTACTTCCTATATGTGACGCCCCTGGCAGAACAAGCTAGATCAAGGCAACTCGTAAGCTAGCGAATGTTCGCCATTTAATACCCTACCACAATTTTAGTATGTTGGACCTACGGCTCACTAGTAAACAGTGAAGTAAACACTGATTTTACAATACAAACTGACTACGGCTACACTGAATAGTGTACGGATTTGCCCATTCATAAATACGTTTTCAAGGTAAAAACTACTACTGCCGTTAACTTTAGTCACTAGACAAACAACTTTGTAACGAAATTGCAAGCTATTTCATTCCAGTTTGTTGTGTTCCGCGAGGAATTAAGTTTCTGCTAGTCTAGTCCAGATGGCGCCACTGATTTATACTGGAACAGTCGGTTTTTCAGATTTTTGCACTAAATATCTATCTATCTTTATTGTTCATACTCTACTCTCAAATGTCTGTCTCTTTCCAAACTATAACCGAGTTTAGGTGGGAGGACAGAACGAGGCTTCCTTCTTCTTACTAGTGCAGCGTTCAGATTGAAACCATCTATAATTCTGCGGTCTGGTAAAATTTATATGTTTCCTGGTATTATCTTGTGATTTAATGCTAATCATTATTTAAAAAGTTGCTATATTGATTTAAAGTACCTTTGAGGTAATTTTCATAATAATATTGTACCGTAATTATCTTAATTTACGCCTTGGGCGAATTTGCTTTTTGGTGATCAGCTCACCTTGGTTGTTCTTTGGAACAGCCATTATTAATATTGATTAGTATCAATTTATCGTGCCTTGCTGGCAATTTATCTAATATCTCTTTGATATTGTAATAATTTCGTGTGTTAATTTAAACTAACTTTCGGTTATTGTAAATTTTAGATTTACTTGGCAACGTATGTCGCCATTTTGTATCGTAGTTAGTTGTTTTCTGTCTTTGCCTGTTGATGTTTTAGGTCACTTAGCCACGTTGGTGGCACTCTGAAAATGGTGACTGGTGACATTTGGAGATTGGTACACCTGGTTGGACTAAACCTATTTGTTTATAACCTTTGTGAAAATTATCTAATTTGGTGCATTTGTTTTGTGGTGGATTATTTTATATCAGTGCATATATTTATCAACCAGATCTCAGAAACGTAAGGTTTTTCTAAATTTAAAATATCGAATGCTTACTTGAACGTTTCCTTAGTATTTCTTCAGGAACGCTACTCTAGTGGAACCTTGCCTAGTTCTCTGGCAAAGATACCTGCCTAGTTATCTGGCACTTAATTAACTTTTAATTATCTAAAGTAAACATATAGTCAAGTATATATCTTTACTTAACTTTATCTGCAATTCCTTAGAACCTCTCTCGGAGGAACTAATAAATAATTTAATTTAACGTTACCTTCAAGTTGAAAACTATCATATTGTTTTATATTGAGCAAATATCTATTTACGTTATCTTTCTAGTTGTCTGTCTGTATACAGACATTCTAAATTCTATTTTCTGGAAGCTTAACTTCTTTTAGTACAAAAATATCTTAACATTTAGTGAATACCTATTTCACTTGTTTATTATCATAGCTACACCTAGTTTATTTGCTGGACTAGTATTTTTTTCCATTTAACGTAACTTTTATTGATACTTAAGTTAGTTGAAGTCTTCAACTTCCTAACATATTGTAGGATACCGATCCTAGTTTGTTTAGTTTGCAATTTACTCTGTAAATTTGTGTTAACTCATATTTTGTCTACGTAGCTGGACAGTTCAAACGTCACAGCTTTTAATTTTGTTTTGCCTATAATACTGATCTCATAAAACTCTCCCCTTTTTATGTAAATACCTGGACCAAGAGAAGAGGATAACTGGTGGATCGAACTGATCATTATATACAGGGTGAAGCAGAAAAACTATATTTTACACAACTGGCATTTTTCTCAAGGGTAACTGCAGTACTGACAGTGGTTAGTCAAATTGACACCGAACCCATTAAAAGCTAAGCCGTTGGTAGATTCTTCGCTGGACTAACCCATTGGAAATACGTAAGATCTTCGTCCCCAGTAAAGTTTTATTTGGTCAGAAGAAATTTGTGTTGTGAGATCAGTAACTCTAATTTTTTTTTCTCGTATTCTCTCAATAGCATTTCATATCATTTTTTTGTTTTTGGTCTTCAACCACGTAAATTTATATTGACATGTAAATATTGTACATACCTATACTAGTCTTGATTATACTTTTATTAAAATAATATCTTTTTATTGCACTTCCTTACCAACCGAATTCAAGTTTTAACGCTATCTTTACCTTTTAAAGTAAAAGTTTAATTATTTGGTACTTGCAAAAGTCCTGGCGCCCAGCCTAGATTTTGGTGATAACTCAAATCAATCTAAGCCCTAATTCACGACCTGCTCACTGAGCTACCGGTCAATAAGTACAACCCCCAGCTTATTGTGTTATGCCAACAATTGGACGGGGAGTGTTGCAACTTGCAATAGTAATATTGTCAATTTTGACTGATTTATTGTAATATTATCGCATTTCACCATGACTGCTTTTACAAATGCTGAAATGGCTAATATGCATTTTTTGTATGGTTTAAACAATGGTAATGCCCAGAAGGAAAGACACGTACATAGCACAATCCAAAGAAATGTTTACTCTGTTCAGGACGTTTATCTACATACAGATTCACCCACAAGAAATTAGTAATTGCTAAATCTAACGACATTACAGGAAGAGCTTTGACTGTCACAACTCTACAACAGGAAAAATATTTTCTTGAATTATCGATGGTTCTCCAATAACTAGAACTAGGAAAATTGCTGCTCAAATATTAGTTAAAAAGCAGTATGGTACAGTCTTTCTGTCATATCCTACGCGTTCAGACTTAGTTACCAAAAATCATCTTCCTCACGTTAATTGTTGTCAGTGGTTCTCAGAAATGCTTGCAGGTAATCCTAATTTCCCTGACAATATCTTGTTCACAGAAGAGGCTAGGTTCTCTAGAGAATATACTATGAATTTCTAAAATAACCACAAATAAAACTCACACGCCATAGTGGAAACAAAATTTCAGGGTTGGGATTATAAGCGATTATTTGCTTGAATATCCTATCCAAGGAAGTAGATCTCCTTTAGTAGTTTTTCCTGGAACCAGTGTTAATGCCATATTTTCAAGAACTGGTAAATCCCCTTTTCCAGTAGAATAGTGCGCGGCTACATACCCCGATAGATACTATGGAGTTCTGGATAATGCTAATATTGACTTGCTTTCGTGGCCTTCTAGGTCGCAAGACTTATTACCAGTAGAACACGTGTGGGACATGGTAGGAAGGAGGATTCATAATTTACAGCCACCGCCAAGAGATGTAGATATACTTCAGTGTGGGTTTTCGAAGTTTGGGATAGCATACCACCGGCCAGCATTAATTATTAATTCGCTTATTTCCAGTACGCCTAACCGCTTAGCTGAATGACTGAGAAACATAGGAGAACTGACGCATTACTAGTGTTCACGTAAATTGTTATAATTGTATCTTGTTGAAATTATCATCAATTCTTAATATGAATAAAACACATATTTCCTGAACATTTTTTCAAAATTCATTAACGTTTACTAGGTGTTCATTTATTTATGCCGGCCAGTATGACCAGTCAACGTGTTAATACTATTTTTATAATTGGATGTGAAGAACTTTTTTAATTATTACTTATTCTTTTCCACGTTTTATTATTTTGCTTTATTTCTGTTTTTCCGGCTGATTGAATGTTATGAACAAGAGTGTAATACTTTAAAAATAACGAAACGGAACAACCAATAAAAAAATATTATATCACAAGTATGAAACAATGTACTTAATGCAGTGAATTTTTATATTTCCAAACCTGGAAAATGTTCGCAATGCACAATTTTGTAAGCGAGTTTTCAACTGCAGAATATTTCATAATGAGTAAAATATGAAATAACGACTGGTACATGTGTTGAGTTTATGTTTTTAGAAAATCGAATTGCATCCGCTGCGGTTATAAAACACAACTTTAATACCATTGCGGTATATTTCGCTATAAATATCGTTAAAGAAATATAAAAATAATTCCAAGTTTCATGGAATGTTTTCTCTGATAGGAAATAAATATATATGTATAGTGCAGTCAATATGGTGTAAAAATTCCCTTGACCTGGGCAAAATTGCAACACAAATGATTCTTTTTGCATTCTATTGTGAAAAGTGTCTATTTTAACATATTCAAAATCCCCATTAATCCCGGCGCAGAAAATCAGTCAAAATCCAAGATGGCGGCTGAATTTTGTATTTTTCATTACAAAATTTATAACTGTGTATAACTTTGTATTTATAAGGTGTAACTTGGCAAAAATATTTAAAATACAAAGATAAAAGCATAAAATAGGTATTGAATAGGTAAGATAGGTATTGAATCACTCAAATTGCCTATTATACATTAGACTTACAAGAACAAAAAACCATTATTTCAAAGTATGGGTTATTTTTCTTTATTGAACAAAAATTAAAATGATTTGGCTGTTTTTTCACAATTCATCATAATCTTCATCTCTACTTTCCATTTCTTCATCTTCTATTCGCTGCGGACTATTTTCACAATTGTTTCTTGACACTGACCACAAGAACTGGTACATTCCAAACCATTCTTTCGGCAACTACATTTCATGGCACCACAGCCGGTTTTGCAGTTACATCTTACTATGCGTAATATACTTCCAGGTGCTGGTGGCAAATCCATTTTTTTCGGTACATACATATTATCATGTATACTCCATCCCCACTCTGTTGGGTTCAAGCCTTCTTGCATTTGCTTCCATATACAAATTTGCAAATATGCACGGAGGCTATGGTACTTGACAGCTGATTCAGTTGGGGGAAGGTTCTGTGGCTGAACGAAACATTTTGCCTTCGATATTTTATCAATAATAGTTCTATACCTAAGTGTATTTAGTGTATCATCTGGATTTCCACCAAAAATATATACCATTATCTTCTTTCCAAATTCTTCAACCTGACTGGGATTAAGGTTTGTTGAGCTGAACGATAGTGCAAGTTCACGAAAGTATTGATCTTCAACAAAACGTTTGAAAACTGATTGCTTTCCAATATGGAATATTCTGGAGGTGCTGTCACATCCTGTATACGAATGTATAAAGAATAGACTGTTCGCTAAGTCATTTCCGAGCGAATATCTAATGGCATTGATATCATAAATGTTATTCTGTTTGGAAGGTTTTTATCACTTCTGAAAAACAGCTTGTGGTATGCTTGATTACACCAATAAATCAGCAATACTAATAGGACAGTGTCTTCTCCTATCACTGTTGTATTTTTAATTTTTGAAGATTCCACTGCAGTTTTAACAATGTCAACATCAGCATCATCAACTGCATGAATTACTGAACATCCCTGTTGTCGTACTTCTTCAGCGATTAGAGTAGGTAATTATTTTCTGCTTGTTTCCCTTATTAGTGAGAAACATTTTCTTACTTCCTGTGAATGTCATATCTGGTGTGAAGTTCACGGAGGGGAAAATTGTATTTGTTCGGCGATTATGGGTCATGTCTTTTATTGTGTATTCTGATGTATAACCATCAAAAACTACAGTTGCTTGCCCATAATTAGGTATCACAAACGACGAATAGCATCTTGCTATATCCCTGAATGTACTGTCATTATGCCATGGCAGGCGATGCAGTAAGGACCCTCCATCGAGCACATAACTTGTATCACCATTATATCATACATTATAAATACAAAGTTATACAGTTATAAATTTTTTAGTAAAAAAAAAAATTCAGCCACCATCTTGGATTTTCACTGACTTCCTGAGCCGGCATTAATGGGGATTTTGAATATCTTAAAAAAGACACTTCACACAGTATAATGCAAAAAGAATCATTTGTGTTGCAATTTTGCCCAGGTCATAATTTATTTTTACTGCACTAGTACTGTAATTTTATGCTATAATATATTATTATTGGTTTATGGAAAGTTAGATATTAATTATCTTGTATTATGCGTTGAAATATTTTAGTTCATCATATCATCTTTTGGTTCCTCTATCTCATTTTTCACATCTACAAACGCTCTTTTATTGAATACATTTTTTGTCTAAAGGTAAAGTAGATTGATTTACTTAAATATACTGCAGTCGTAAACTACTTCCTTAACTTTCTCTATTGATAAAATGTTAATAATTATATAAAATAATTTAAAATAAATTTATTCCATAGTTTTGCATGTGCTGAAATATGCAAATATTGAGGAAGATGATATTATGGGATATCCTGGACAATTAATTTAATATTCGCAGGAAATTTATAGAACATTCATGTGAGTCTAGAAAGTGTCTTTAAAATCTCCTGTCTTTATGTCAGACACATAATTGCTTGCAAACAAAAGAACTTTTTTTATTAAAATGCATTTTAAAATTATTATAAATATAAAGATAAATATAAAATATTTTACAATATTTAGAATTGAGCTTATCTTATTATGTTTTAAGAGTGTACTAATATTCTGTGAGTTAAAAACATAGATCGCATCTCATGTCTAAAATATGTATAGTTGTGCCTCAGGCATCTACAAATAATTTTGTTTTTGTTGAGTCCAAAGCTTGCAGAATAATAACAAAAAAAATCTTTGTATATCTGTGCCTCTGGCTGTTTAAATCCAAATAAAAATTCCTGTTGTACTGTTACATTATACAACGGATAATAATAATAAAACGAAGTAAATAAAAGTAGACTTTAGATATTTTGATCGTAATACTTGTAAAAACTTTGTTTATACAGAACTTCTTTTACGTAGGCAAGGTATAACACAGTGTACGACAGCATCACAAACTTTGTTTCTTTTATATAAATTTACGAATAAAGTTGGTAAATATAATTTTCTTTGGTTTTTATACAACAAGGGCGAAAAATTATCCCAGCTATTTTAAAATAAATTTTATGAAACTATTGTGTACGTGCGTTGATTTAATGTTTTCATTTTAACTTTAATAGCATCCAAAGTGATATAAATTCTGGATTTAATTTTGTTATTGACAATATCAAGCAAATACTCCAACAAATGTATAATATCATATATTTAAAGCATATATTGGTGCATTTCTGTTTATGTTTATAATTTTAAAAACTTAAAATTTTGTGTTCACACTTCAGTAATAAGATTTTCCAGATATTTGGTACACCATGATATTTTTATATTTTCCCTTGTCTGTTAGATCCTCTATCAGTTCGATCGAATTATGAGTAAGTGGGAAAAGAGTAAACACGATATTGTGCGGATATTTTAAAACCTAAATGTCTGTAAATCAGAAAAAGATTTTGTCTTGTATTGTATTGTGTATCGTGTTTATTAAATTTTTTTGTTTTGACAACCAGATAATCACTGTAGTTAAAAAAATACTAGATTTGATAATAATTAGGTAGTGATTGAGAACATTTGGAAGTTGTTCAGAGTTAAAACTGAGTATAATGATCCAAAGTTCAGATTCGGCCGACATGACAAGTATGCAAAAATTTAAAAACGTTTTAAAAAAGTGCGCCGCGACCCTTCACCCAAAACGCTGAGGGAACCATAACAGATTTGTCAAAATTTCATAAAACCGAAGTTGTAAAGAACAAAATTCTCCAAAAAAAGTCCACGACGATAGTTTAGCCGTGAGCCGCGCTCAAAGTTGTGTAATCAAAACCCGTGGTGCGCGGGGCTGCTGTATTGATGCTCTTCGTTGTTTAAATCATTAAACGAGTCCAAAAAATTCACGGATGTTCTACGTATTGTGGACAAATGTTTCACGATGGAAAGAAATTTTTCAACCAAAAATTAAAATTTTGACAGCTCCGCGAAAAGAAAGTGTACAATTTCATCGGTATTTCAGCAGAATTAAAGTTGAAATATCTTGAAGATTCTTTATTGTAAACCAAAAAAAATGTATGTGCAAAATAAGGGACTTATAATAACATTAATAATTGATAAATCTAATCTCCTTATATTTTATTGAGAAAGCTATAATTTTGTCGTAAAAAATTCATATTTAAACAAAAGTACAATTTTTATCAATCCCTTGCATGGAAAATGTTTAACAATGTTGATATTTCAAAAACCCTGTCAACTTATTTGAAGATCTGGTAACAAAGAGTATATATTCGGATTTTCTTCATTAAAATTTACAACTTCTTTTTAATAAACAATTGTTACAAACAATTTGAGAAAAATCGTAATATTTTCTAAAAAATCTCTATATTTTCCTGAAACCGAAACTCGCATGAAAAGATTAAAATATATTATTTTTTCTTCACCACATTTTCTTGGACTAGTAGCCTTCAAAATCATGTACCCTAAGTAGACGGTGAGAACCTAGAAGGACAACCTTCCCAATTTGGTCTGCCAGCCTTTTGGCGGCCCGAGAGCAACGTAGGCTTTATTCCCTCGAGGTCACACTTTTTTATTTTATCCAACGCTGGACAATGGACAGCCTTCCGTGGCTTCAGAACTTCATGAGAGTCGTGCCAGTAAAATTCTGCTCAAAATAATTTTGATCTAAGCTCCACTTATAATCGAGTGGTAATTTTAATTTGTTTATATTTTGTTTCCTTAATAAAACTATGAGAATATAAGGCCTCTATAGCCCTAAACATGAAAACTGATTGGACCAGTTTTGATGCCGTCATATACCAACAAAGCTTTAATTATTTATCCACGTCAATTATATTCACTGGTTCTGCTGAGGTAAACGCTATTCAATTATGACTGTAATTAAATTTTTTCTCAGTGGGTACACTGCGGTTTCGAAGTATGTTTTGTTGTATATCCATAACTTGGAGTTGCAATGTTATTATTTATTTAAAAGTAGGTAGTCAGTACGTATTTGACGGTAAGCTTTTTCTTTAATCACAGTTGACCATTTCTTATTAACGTTAATTGCATTAGAAATAAAATTTGCCCACTAACGATTTTCAATAAAATACAATTTATATTTAAGAGTTTTGGGTATATTACTTATCTTAACAATTCATGTATAGCTCTCAAGAGAATACAACTTGTTTTTACTACCTACCTATATAAAATCTCTGAGAATTTACCTTTGATGCTACAATCTGATATTCTCTACTCTTCATGCAAGCATTTTTTTTAATAAGAACAAGAATAAATAAAAATGCATTATTACCTAATAGTATTTTAATTCCTCTTTGATTCGTGAATTAGTTGTCATAAATACAAAAATAGTTCTTTTTTTAATTTGAAATATCACTTTACTTCATAGCCATCATTTGCTTTCTCTTTTAAACTAATTTCTTATTAAAAATAAATACAGCAACAGGAAAGGGTGTACCTTAAATTAAAATTATACCCCCGGACATAATACTGCAAAATTAGAATTTATTAAACGTAATTTTTGTATCCAAATGGTCGTTACCCTGGTAGCTACGAAACATTTTCCGTCAAAATTACTGAAGTGTACTAACTTACACCCTTAAAATAGGAAGTAACTTTTTTAATAAATTTCAATTTGAGACGCGCCTCAAACCACCCTCTTTATACAATAATCGGTAATCTTCAGCCACGCGACCTCAGTATTATATGCACGTGAGATACTCAAATGCCCTTTTTACTATAGTGCAATGGAAAGGCGATTCTTTATAGATGTATATGAATTTGGCAATACCATACTAATCATATAGGATGGACTACCAAAATTATAACCATATTGTTTCTTTTTAAATAATAAGACTAAAAATTTCTTACGAATATAATACTATAAAAATATATATTATCTATTATTGTCTAAAGTTATTATTGTTACTTTGTATCATTTCATAATGTCGTTTTTAGGTATTAGTACAAGAAAATTTTAAAAAAATATTTTTGATTGTACTACTGCGAAAACAGTAATAAACATTCAATATTTTAATAATTTATTTAACAAATAAACACAAAATAAACTTATGTTTGATTTTCACAATTTAATTAACTCATGACAATTGTTTCGCCACACAGTGGCTTCATCAGATGGTGAGTACAAGACTAAATTCTTTATTACAAAGTGAGGGTATATATAAGTATCAACTATCTAATCTAGGGTAATAAACTGGAACAGTAATAAAATAAGGTACAAAATAATTTATAAAATATTTAACAGTGGTGAACAGTTTAAATCTAGTTAGTCATTTAAAATAATATTACTGTTTTTTAATTTATTGATTTTTAATGTCTCTAATAGTGACAATTTTAATCCTTTATTTTCTGTGTGTAAAATATCAAAATTATTATTAAAAGAATGATTGTCCTCTAGCAAATGGTTGGCATACGTCGAATCTAATTTATTGTTATTAAAACTGCGTTTATGTTCGGACAATCTTTTTCCAAAATTTCTTCCCGTTTGTCCGATGTGTACTTTAGGGCATGTACCACATGTAAGCTTATAGACTCCACTTTTTTGTTCTTTTTTAGTTTTATCTTTATTGATCTTAAAAAAATTTTCCTAGAGTGTTATTAGTTTTAAATGCTATTTTAATATTATATTTTTTCTTAAGTTCAACTGATATTTTTTCGGTAGATTGGCCTATATGTCATGAGTTAATTAAATTGTGAAAATCAAACATAAGTTTATTTTGTGTTTATTTGTAAAATGGATTTTCATCAAGTAATTTATTTATTTATTTACTCTTTCGATAGAACCGAAAGATTGTCAGTAGTACTTTGCAAGTGATCAAGAGTCAAAAAATTAAGCACCAGATTTAGTAGGAGTGACTAAAAATATCGTTCATAGGATTTTAAAAGAACAAATTTATCCATATCAATTGGATCCAGATAGGTGGTTAGTTTTCTGTCGGTTCACACAAAAGAGCCTAAGATCTCAATTTTTACATATATTAAATTATTAATGTCGATAACAAAAAGTAGGAGCCCCCGGACCGAACCCGGGGACACGCAATAGCATACCAAGGTAAATTTGAAATTATTTCTATCAGAAATGTACGGTAGGTTGTGTTATCAGGATTAAAGAAAATTGATAGGAGCTTTCATCTTAAGTGGTTGTACTTTTAAGATAACAACTCATGGTTAACACAATCAGAGACATTTATAAGGTTCTTTGATAGTATTCGTATGTCCGATTTAGTTTGAAATCAGATTGGCTGTTGTTTAGAAGTGAGTTAGTTTCAATAATAACAAAGCAGATTTTATAATAGTTTCAAATGTTCTAAAAATAAACGTTTATAAGTTGCAACAGATTTTTGTTACAGAAATAATGAAAATGAACTTCTTTTGTTAAGTCCAGTTACCTCAGTTTCAATGACATTACATTACAATATTTACCAAATCAAGTCGAAATATTACAGCTCGACCATTAACGAGTTTAAAACATCATTACTATTACTTTGTATCATTTCATAATGTCGTTTTTAGGTACTAGTACTAGAAGTTTTTTAAAAATATTTTTGATTGTATTACTACGGAAACAGTATTAAACTTTCAATATTTTAATAATTTTATTTATTTATTTACTCTTTCGTTAGAACCGAAAGATTGTCAGTACCTTGCAAGTGATCAAGAGTCCAAAAATTAAGCACCAGATTTAGTAGGAGTGACTAAAAATACCGTTCATAGGATTTTAAAAGAACAACTTTATCCATATCAATTGGATCAAGATATGTGGTTGTTTCCTGCCGGTTCACCCAAAAGAGCTCTGGATCTCAATTTTGTATATATTATATTATTAATGTAGATAACAGAAAGTAGGGGCCCGCGCATCGAACCCGGGGACACCCAATAGCATACCAAAGGTAAATTTGAAATTTTTTCTTTCAGAAATGTACGTTAGGTTGTGTTATCAGGCTCAAAGAAAATTGATGAGAGCTTTCATCTTACGTGGTTGTACTTTTAAGATAACAACTCATGGTTAACACAGTCAGAGACTTTTATATGGTTCTTTGATAGTATTCATATGTCCGATTAAGTTTGAAATCAGATTGGCTGTTGTTTAGAAGTGAGTTAGTTTCAATTTTACAAAGGAGGTCTTATAAATGTTCTAAAAATAATTACACGCTTAAAAGTTGCAACAGATTTTTGTTACAGAAATAATTAAAATGAACTTCTTTTGTTAAGTCCAGTTACCTCAGTTTCAATGACATTACATTACAATATTTACCAAATCGGATATGTCGAAATAATACAGTGCGACCATTAACGAGTTTAAAACATTATTATTAATATATTTGATTTAATACGTTCTTGTATTAGCTGCATTAAAAATATCTTGTTTTATTTTTGATAAAAACTGAATTATTTTTCAGAATTAATCTTTTTACACGCCACCATGTAAGTACATTATTTGGCACGATTCCAGGCATATTCACATCGCTGGAGAGGAGTAATAACTCTCATATGGGGAACCGAACGATTCACTTCCTTGCTTTTCCACAGATAAGAAGAATCTTTGTTAGCCTTAAGCAAGTTGAGCATGTGATATTTTCTCTACAAAGTATGTGCATTGAGCCAGCCCTAAAACGTACTTTTATTAATTTGTTTGCTTCTATTGCCACTAGACTGTAGTCATTAAAGTGTGAGAAGACAAATACTCTATTTGTCTTCTTGGTAATAAAAGTCGTAAAATATTCGTACAGTTTTGCAGTTGGTGTAGTTACTTTTATTGAAATGTTATTATGGCTTGGAAGTTGCTCAATATAAAATGTAATTATTTGGATACTGATGTCCTGAAAATAGCCATTTAATAACATTAGAAGATCCGTTTCATAATGGTATGCTATAAAAATTTAATGGCATTATGATAATACGACAATTAAACGTCTGAATATAAAATTTATTGTTAAAGACAAGAGATATATATGGTTCACCCTCAGCAAGTTAATAAAAGATTTATAGGCAAAAAACGATTAATTTTTTTTAGGATTACGCCCAAATCTACACAAGTGATTTTTAGTATTACGCTCGGTTTATTTCCTAACTACCAGTGGAGATAGGATTCAAAAATATGACAGTGAAGCATTGAGAAATACATCTATATTTAATGCCAATAAATAGATTTATTTTATAAATTTTAACAGAGATAATTTACCTGGTCCAAATAAAATTTAGTAATATCCTGAACTTCTGTATTATTAAATTATTATTTTATGATCCACAATATATTTAACAAGAACACAGTGATCAATGTACTTTATTAGACTGGTTTGTTCAATTATTTTCTTCCTCTTGTATTATTTTCGGTCGATTAATAAGACAGAAGTAAGCAGTTATAGACACATTTAGAAGGTTTATCTGAAGTTCTACCCTTACGAGGAGCAGTGATATTTATCGACAAAACCCATTACATTAGCCCAAACTCATCAAATTAGGTTTTATAGCAGTTTTATAGAGAATATTTCACATTGTCTTTCTAACTGCTACTGAGTAAAATTATTTAAAGTAGTATTATTACTGACTCCATTATTCGTTTTCTATAAGAAGATTTATCATTAATTAATGCAATGACTTTAATATATTTCTTAATCTTAGTGTAGTTAAAATATCTGATGTGGCCAGCACATAACTTTCTTATACCAGTATATATCATCCTGATCTAAAAAAATCATTGTGTTTAATTCTTCACTTAAGCTCAATTAAATTTTAATAACGTACCTTGAATGTGTAAATTTATCCTAACTCCATTTGATGAGACCAAATGTGTAAAATATTTCAGTTTACATCAGCTTTATTTAAGTACTTGGAAAATATATTTTAATCGCTTGATATAGTAGACATGATTTATAATCTTTCGTGAAGAATATATTTTTTGTAAAGTCAAATACAAAGAGTTTGGGTCCTGTGGACCACTTTTCAGTTGGCCAATTTTGTTCATCACCGAATCCGAATTTTTCATTGCCTTTAGCCTTTAAAACAAGTGTATCAAATTTGAAAGCTTTATCTCAAAAACTGTGGCTGCTATCGCGATACTACAGATATGCAGACAGATTTTTTTTCATAAAGTTATGTTTTTTTCATTATAATTCATCGAGATCGTTCAGAAATGCAATAAATTTTTTTTAAATTTTTTTCCCGAAATTGTACCTTTTTTCTTCTTTCATTCATTATGTCTCTTCTGGTGGTACCACATTCACCAAATTTAATGTGTCACCTAAAATGTTGTTGACATCTTAACTGCCATATTTGGAAAGTCTCCCATTAAAATTTTTTGAGTTATCGCTGATACACACATACACACACACACATCCACACACACACACATCTGCACACCCGCACCGAGAGACATCATTCGGAAAATAGTCAGAATGGATTCAGAAGGGGTCAAAACGTACAGATCAATCAAAATTTCGAGGTCGACAAAAATCACGATTACTATACTTCCTTATATTAGCTATAATAACATAAAAATATAAATTGCAGTTCGCAAGTCACAAAACGTGGGTCATAGACCAGTCTGATAAATGCCTGAAAATATCGTTCATTTGCTAAATTCATTTGTGACCGCAGGGACTTACGAATGGAAACATTGAAAGTAAACCTAACTAATCGTTTAGTAAATTTAGGTATTCAATCTCTCCATATCAAATATTTATGCCTAATCTCCACATCGTATTCTTAGCCCTACTCCAAATAATATATTTTTGTAAGATGAAAACATAAATATACACTTAGGGGATATATGTTGTGTACTTAACTTAAAATTTTCTTTTTAAAAAATATAACATATTCCTGAGATGTAAATGTCATAATAAACAGATATTTTTAAACAACTTAATTCCTGAAAATTATTATTATAATTACCAGGGAAGAGAAACTAGACCAGAGTCCAGGACCGGTAGGTACTACTAATTTGATTTAGCAAACCAGGTGCAATAATTGGCGAAATGTGGCGTTTTTTTTTATAAATAGATACATACTTACTGTGAAATAATTTAAAATTATTAGTTTTAAATAAGTAGTTATTGGTACCTATTTGTAAAGTAAATAAATCATAAAACACTCCAAAAATTTGTACGTACTAGTACTACTAATATTAGTCGATGATTAAAGTACCTCGATTAATAATAATCGGTTATTGAACTATCTCGATTATTTCCATCACTGACAGGCACTGGCAAACCGCGCAAATTGTTTTCGCAAATTTTTCTCATTGTTTTGTATTTCAGGTTAGCGGACTATATGCGAAACACCGCTCCGCAAAAATAATTTTACACAGTCGTGTTGCTAACTGAGGAACAAAAGCTTAGTTACGTATAATATTACATACATTTACTCGGGCTTCCTGTCGCAATAAGTACTGCTCAGTACTGGTTGTATATATTACAGGTATATAAATAAATGCATACATATTAAGAATATATCAATTACTTCAGTTATATAAATCTCTTTAAAAAATAGATATTTTTTAACTGCCGGCCCTGAAAATTGGCAAATATTTCCACTGCCTAATAATAACTATTGTAATCTCAATTACTTAAGGTGCATTTGATACCATAACTTCCAGCCTATTACTACAAGTTCAGGTTTGATTTTACGTATCTTTAGGTGACGAGAACTTGGTTGGCGAAGCAGTTACAATGTGTAGTGTGTTGTTGCTTATAAAAATCACTTTAGTGTTAATTCTATGGATGGAAATGAAACGTTGACTTTTGGCCTATCCCACCATTAGGAAAATTAACAATCTGCATAACAGGTCACAATAAAAAATTACTATTGTAACATTCTGTAATTTTTCTTCGACTCGTTTTACACTATGAATACAATATTGCAGCTATTTATTACAACCCAGTTCATATATTTGTTAAATATTCTGACATAGGAATCTACCGGCAACAATTTATTAAATAAATGTACAGAAAACAATTAATTATTAAATTTCTCTGTAATGGAGCAAATAATTAATCGTTGCAGCTAATCATTTATAATTACCGGATGAGTAAATGAGCGATACATTGCATACAAAAAGTAAATGTAATTAACAATGTTTTACTAATAATAATCATAACTCCATTGTATATTCGCAGGCATAAACGTAAGAATTATGCCGTTTATGTAATTAAATGTAAACAGCGAGATTTGAATCAAATATTTTATATTAGGGCGAGTATTGGAGCGCCAGTATACCGGCTTAATAATATTGAAATGATTACGAGCCAGTTCCTTTATTTGCCATAGTGATTAGGGCCCAGCATTTACAATGAATGGGAAAATCGATGATTATCAGACACACGGCACTAGTGCATTTAGTTCATGTTATAAGCTTGAAAATTAAACAAAACTTAGTATAAAATATCCTAATTAGGATTGGGCAGAAGTATTTCTTTAAAACAATAAAAAACAAAAGATGTTTTCAATCACGGATTATATTTTATCTTGGCATAAGGGCTTTTGATAAGATCACTAATTTAATACTTTACCTACAATGCGTTAGCTTTCCACTTAGAAATAAACGTTGGGACGATATAGTGGAAATTTGTCGAACGATGTTTTATTTGTATTGAGAAACCTTAAAAAATATGTAGACGTCCGCGAGAGAATGGTTCACTTTTTATGTCCTAATATTCAAGGTATTTGGATTTTTCGAGGATTCTATAAATGGCACCAGAAACTTCAATGAATGCAATGTAATTATTTGGGAGTGGGAGGAATAGGAGTAAGGAGAGGAGGAGGAGAAAGAACAGCAAGTGCAGGAGGAAGTAGAAAAGGATGAGGATAGGGGAGAGAAAGAGTAACAGGAAAAGAGGAAGAGGAAGAGGAGGAGGAAAGGGAAGAGGAAGAGAAAGAAAATGGCAGCAGAAACTTCAATGAGCGCAATGTAAATATTTGCGAGGGGGAGGAATAGGAAGAAGGAGAGGAGGGAGGAAAAAGCACAGCAAGTGCAGGAGGAAGTAGATAGGAAGAGGATAAGGGAGAGAAAGAGTAACAGGAAAAGAGGAAGAGGAAGAGGAGAGGGAAAGGGAAGAGGAAGAGGAAGAAAATAGCAGCAGAAACTTCAATGAGCGCAATGTAATTATTTGGGATGGGGAGGAATAAGAAGAAGGAGAGGAGGAGGAAAGAGCACAGCAAGTGCAGGAGGAAGTAGAAAAGGAAGAGGATAAGGGAGAGAAAGAGTAACAGGAAAAGAGGAAGAGGAAGAGGAGGAGGAAGGGAAAGAGGAAGAGGAAGAAATTGATATCAAAACTACTGATAGTCAATTGAAAAAACCATTTCAACAATACAGTGATGCCGAAGAGAAAAGCAAAGAACTAGAAGACCCAATGTAGATCAACTATTATAAATAAATTATTCTATTTTTTAATAAATTGCAGTTTTACGTGGCCACCTTAAGTAAATTGTAACAATATTTTTAAAAAAGTCAGAAATTTAGTGAATGCTTGAAATGTTTCTTTTAACTACAAAATGTAAAAAGATATGTTCCAGATTTTTCTATATTTATTCTCAGCTGCCGAAACATGTAATTTAAAAAAACTGGTAGCATAGCCATTTCACAAAACGTCAAAATTTTGTTTTACCATCGGATCTATTTTCATTCGGCTGTTATTAAATTTGACATCGGGTTGCGAATCAAACTAATGGACTAACTTTTGATTTACAACATTTCTATGGTTCAGGAAAGGAGACAGATTGCGGCTATGAAATTACACTTGCAATTCATAGAATCTATTTGCTTCATGAATTATATAGCAATGCTAGAATGTCGGTAAAATTCATGTTTTAGTGAATTTCCTATTGGCATTGTGCGATTGGTAACCGTTGATGGTTATATGAACAATAACAGTGCTGAGTTGTATTAATGGAAAATGCGATAATGGCCATAGTCCTCCTATGATTTTAGCATTTGAACCAAATGACACTGGACACAATAGTAATGGGATTTATACAATTCTGTATTACATTTTTTGTGAATCAAGCTAATCGTAATATAAATAATAGATACGTTTGTTTCTTGAATACCTTGTGAAGTAGTTATATCAATTAAAAAACAAAATGCCTAGTGGCCTTGACTGACTTGTCAGCTTTTTTATCAAATATTACGCATATGTCTTGCTCAGACATTAAGCGTTATATTTAATCTCTCCTGAGTCAAGGTATCTTTCTAAATATTTAGAAAACTGCCAGTGTATGCTCTAGAATGGTGATATCTTTGATGTAACAAACTATCAGGCTATCACTTACTGTGTAATTTCGCAGAGGTTTATGAAATATCTGTGTATAATCACATCTACCCGCTTGGTCAACACGGTTTTTACGGTTCTTTGTAGATGATTTAAAAATCTATAATTTAATCAATTCTGCTGACGACAGCCAACCGATTTGAATGAAGTAATGTCTTGATTCAACCTAAATCATCTTAATCTGAATATCTCCAGGTGTCATCATTACATATTCGCGTGCGCTAATGTCCCTTTGGCTAGATGACGCTCTCGGATGCTAGGGCCAGGCAGGACTATTCCCTTTTTACCGTAGTCATCGCTGTAGACCTGGACCGGCCTATTCAACATTGAATATTCACTCCACAGGGCCAAAGATTTTATAACTTTGAATTTATCAGTAAAAACAGCAATTAGATCCCTGCCTTTTAATTTTAAGTGCAACAAGCTCAATCTTGCCAAGTCAGCAGCTGTTAGAATAGCTGTTGGCTTTTTCCTTTGGCGACATCTAAAGACTAAGTGAACATCAAAAATTACGGAACATCCAAGAGTTAAATGGATCATTGCTGAAGTGAGAGAAATTAATAATATTTTGTTAACGATTTTACCACCAGACTGAATGAAGGTGTTCGTCGCCGTGGTGGTCACTTCAAAAGAGGAGCTCTTAAGAAAAGAAACCTGTATATAAAATTACAGATAAAAAGCTTCATATTATTGTAAAAATTTCTTCATTGATGTATCCTGGTTTGGAGGATACTGATATTTAAATTCATTATATCCTACGGGAACACCGTAATGAACCATTTCCAATACAAAATATTTACTGTTAGGAAACACTCTAGCAATTTCACTGTACGCTGTAAACGTACATACATACTTCTTTATATGATTATATAATTAATATTTTGTCTTAAAAGATATCGTTTTATAAGTTACGTAATTACTTAATATATAAAAATATGACTTTTTATAAACTTTTTTTAAATGATCAGCTTCACAGATTAAAGGAAAGAAACATAACAATAATTATTTTTCGACCCACACAAAACTAGGAGCCCGTGAGTCTTAGCCCACTTCGGTATAGGGATAATCCGGCTCTGGCCACATGTAATAATGATAATTTGAAAAGGCAGACTTCTTTATAACATGAAAATGGGAAATTACAATTTTAAATAATTTCGACAACAATTTTCTCACTTCACAAAATTACAATCCTAGTATAAACGCTATATATTTGTTCGTTTGCCATCAATATTATAGTCAGCATTTATTGTATATCAAACTATATATATGCAGTAAATTGTGATATATGTTTATTCGGTTTCCTTTATAGCGTTATCGTCTAGAATAAGATTTTGCTACCTAAAATATTGTGAGCATTTTTATCCATAATAGCATTCCTTCCATTTTATTGATCAAAAAATGGATCAACACCCAAATGACTATCATAAACTCACATTCGGCAGTGATTCATATGTTACAAGTCATTGGATGCCGTCACGGCAGTTCCATCGATTATGAATTTATCATGTTTTATGGAGTAATTTTCGTGAAAAATGAATATTGACAACTTTGAAGGTTGGCAATAGTATCTTTAAATTGTGTCGTTTGCTGGAAACATTGATATATGCATGCTTCGGTTAAAAGTTTTATTTAGTAAGCTGTACAAATCGTTTTCTCGTTAATGTTCTGCCTGCATCAAAAAATATTAGAGTCTTTTTATAGCTTGTTGTATTATATGTTCTCGTACACTTAAAATTCGTTTATTCTACTGTAGGTTGTTTTAATTATTATGGGTATTTTAGGAAGATGTAGAGATGAACTACTATAAGAAACATGACTAGAGTTACACTAACATTGTCGACAAAGGTAAATATTTTATCCGCTCAATACAATAATTTGACAAAAAATATTCAGTAGATGATTATGTCGTTACTATGGCTGGCTTCAACTGTACGAATAAATACCCACTTTTTAGATATATGTATAACAAAATAAAAATATGTGCAAAGTTGAATATCGCAATTGTGACTGACAAAAAACTATTATGTGAAACAATATTTCAATAAATTAAACAAAAAACTATCTGAATTTGTCACAAAATTAAATAGGTGCATATCTGGCAGCCTAAATTTAATAAATGTGAATAAAAACTCATGTTGTACAAGGTGATTTAAATAGCCTAAACTCCAATCAATTTAATATAGAAAGCTCTAGAAAAATATTAGGAGGTCACTTTTGACAGCATCTTAAAATGGTATATCCACATTGACAAACTTTGTGAAAAGTTGCGGACCACTTTTTATGCATTACGGTCAGTGGTAAACCACTGTGGCCAAAATATTGTTATCAGCTTGTATTATGCTAATTTTCATTCTCAAATGCGATATGGTATCATTCACTGGGGCACAAGTAGTCACTGTCAAGTAGTTTTTATTCTACAAAAAGTATGCTTTAAGAATAATAGCTCGAATACCAAAAATAGAATCATGCAGACCAGTACTCAAAAAGTTAAAATTTTGACATTAACTGGTACATATATTTATGAAATTTGTTGTTTTGTTTTCAAAAACCTGACCATTTTTCAACAGAATCGAATTGACCATGAATACAAAATTTGATTTAAACATAACCTTTGCCGAGACCGACATTCCACTACGCGATATCAAAAAAGCATTATTTGGATGTAAAATGTTTAATGTATTACCTACACATTAAGATGTCCGTAAGCATTTCTATTTTTAAAAAAGACTTAAACAACTGCTTGTTGATAAACTGTTATTTTCTTGATAATTCTTTTTCTACAAACTAACTAATCAATTTTAACTTTCCTCCTTCTTAAATTTATTGTCTTCATAGTCACCTTATATATTATTTTTTATTGACCTTTTACATGTTTGTACAATGTCTTTTGTATTTATATGTATATTATTTTAATCTCTGTTTTATTTACTGTATGTATAAACATATTTTCTTTTCTTTTATATTTGATGCTCTCTACAGTTATTTGTATTATTGTACATTTTGACTCAGAAATAAAGGAATTATTATATTAATGCATGCTATTAAAATTAGTAGTTGTAATAATTGCAATATTAAAATCAGTTTTCATTAGTTTTTGATAATAAACTTAAAGCCATCTAAATATAAAGTTCTTCACACATACTTTTTTTTTATAAGATTGTACAAAAAGATCTCCAAAAAAAAATACTAAATGCCTCTTATGTGCATAAAGAAAGACTATAAAAATTCTCTATTTCTTGTGAGGGTATTTGTGAAATGTATTGTTGAGTGAGGTTCCCTGAAGTATCTGTTGAATGTTTTTTTTTTTTATATATATAGATAAAAATTTATATTTTTGAGGGTATTTGTGAAATATATGTTGAAAGTATTTTGATGTTTTTTTTTTTTTTTCGATTCATATATATATATATATATATATATATATATATATATATATATATATATATATATATATATATATATATATATATATATATATATATATATATATATATATATATATATATATATATATATATATATATATATATATATATATATATATATATATATATATATATATATATATATATATATATATATATATATATATATATATATATATATATATATATATATATATATATATATATATATATATATATATATATATATATATATATATATATATATATATATATATATATATATATATATATATATATATATATATATATATATATATATATATATATATATATATATATATATATATATATATATATATATATATATATATATATATATATATATATATATATATATATATATATATATATATATATATATATATATATATATATATATATATATATATATATATATATATATATATATATATATATATATATATATATATATATATATATATATATATATATATATATATATATATATATATATATATATATATATATATATATATATATATATATATATATATATATATATATATATATTGTTTTTCAGGCTTTCGCGGGTGGTGAATGTTAAATTCGTTTTCCGGGTATTACTTCCGCGTAGGTGATATAGGCCCCGAGAGGGACCGTGGCTGTCTGAATGACGTTTCGGCAGAATCTCATCTGCCATCTTCAGGTTCTCTAACAGATAACTGCTTACTGCGGCTTCTGGTAACTCGGAACTGAGATGACGTTTTCTAGATCTGGTTGTCCTTTATATACTCTACCTATGTTACGTTTCCTGTTGTTTCCTCGAAACACTCCTGGCGTCATGGTCTGTATGCACCCATTCCCGATTTCGAGCGCTGCTTCGTGTAATCGGTCCTGTTCGGGCGCGCATGCGTGTGTCTGTGCTTATGTCACGGTCTGTTGCACCACCTCCTGATTTCGGAGCGCGACTCCGTGTACTTGGTCCTATTAGATTAGCTCTGGTTGGTTCCTCTTCGTGTGTTCGTTGCGTTATGTTTTCGCTCCCTCATGGACAGCAGCATGCAATAGCAGAGCAGTGTGTGTTTCCGCGTGGTAGGTAGCCTCTGGGTGTCATCTCGTGTATTTAGATTGTGTGGTCTTTTCTGCTTTCTATGGCCTCTCTGATGATTCTTGACTTGTAATGCTCGATATTGGCTAGTGTTTTTTGTTTTTGTCGAAATCAATCCTATGTCCTGTAGTTTTGACATGTTGAGCTAAAGATGATGTTCTCTGTCTTTTCTAACAGCGTTTATGTGTTCTTCGCGTCTTGCACTTATTTTTCTGTTGGTCTGTCCTATGTATGATTTGTTGCAATCTTGCAAGGTATTTCTTACATACCCCTTGGACTTTCTAGAGCAATTTTGGTCTTTGGATTTCGAAGAATGGTGCTGATTTTCTTGTCGGTCTTAAAAGTTGTTTCTATTTTATGTTTACGTAGAAGTTTGCTTATTTTATCCGTTGTTCCTTTTTATGTATGGTAGATAGGCTTTTGCTATGGGTTGTTCGGAGTCCTCTGATTTCTTTATCAGAGATGGTTTTGACAACTTCTGTACTTTGTTGTGTGAACCCATTCTTTCGCAACGCTTTGTGAAGAGTTGGACATTTCTTCTTGAGGTTGTCTGCATCTGCTAGTCTCTGCGAGCGTGTGACGAATGTCTTTACTACTGAGTTTAGTTGTGCTGGATGGTGGTGTGACTGTGCAATTAGGCATTCGGTCAGTGTGAGTGGTTTTTCATAAATTTCGTGGCTAGACTTACGTCCTGCGTCTTCTTGACCAGTACGTCGAGAAATGGTGGCTGACTGTCAGTCTCTAGGTCATGATAATGTGTTACATGATTCTCAAAGGGCGCAACAAACCCGCCTCAAATCATTTACTGCTCACTTCCTTACTTGAGTCCACTTGACCACAGATTTTCAAAAAAATATTTTCCAAATTTAACAATATCAAATTAGCTTTTAAAAACAAAGTAACAGTTAACAACCTTTTCAAAATTAAAAAAGATAAGGATGATATTTTGGTGATGTCCAATTTGGTGTATTGCATACCATGGTGATGATTGTAACAATAAATATATTGGCCAAACTAGAAGGAAAGTTAAAGACCGTATAACTTCCCCACAAAAGTGACATCAGACTTAACAAACAGTCTTGCACTTTAGCCAATCATGCATTATTACATAATCACAATGTCAATTATGTAACGTTCAAATATTAGAGATTTTGAAATGAACTATCACAAACGGAGTTTTTTGGAAATCTGTCACATTTTCTCAAAGAACCAAATACCATTAACATGATATTGATAACTTGAGCATAATTTATACTTACTTACTACAATTCAACCGTAATCCACAAAGATGAGAACACCCCCTCTATAGTTTGGATTAATAATCATGTCCCTAAATATAAGACATCGAGCTGTTGGTATCTACTGCTGTCATTGTTCTTTTGGTTTCACTCTTAACAAGTTTTTATATCCAATTTTTTTGTTTTTTTACTTCATAAAAATACACATGTCTATTATAATTCTAAGAATTTAAATTAATATGGATCCTTAGTATCCATTCATAAAGTTGTTAATTTTACATAGTAGTGGTAGTAAATTACCAACAATTAAGTATTAGTGTTTTTTTCACAATTTGTCAAGAAATTTTTGTAGTTTTCAATGAATACTAACTTTAACTTTAACCTCACTTTCGTAAGTACTTTTCTACTTTTTTCCATAACTTAGTTTAATTAATCATAATTTATTGTAGAGTTCCTGATGAAGAAACAATAAAAGTTTCGAAAGCTTGAACAGAAAAAGAGTTTTTCTTTTATTACCTGTCACATGACTGCAATCCCCGCTTAAAAATTAAAAACATTTGTTTATATATATATACATATATATATATATATATATATATATATATATATATATATATATATATATATATATATATATATATATATTTATTAAATATTAATATAAATAGAATTTTACTCACATTGCGAATTTATCATACACTACTGAATTATTCAAAAGCAAATTAAATGTACTTTGAATACAAAATTACCGAAACACCCTCCGCTCCCTATAACATAATTTAATTTTTAGCTTGCGACATATAATTCAAACGTTAATATACTTACAGCGACAATATTAATAACATTCCGCACCCCAGTAATACAATTTAAACAACCATACTACTATATTAATGTGACCTCAAAGATTCTAATACCCGCAACCCAGCTAATCTAGTAAAGTATTATTTATTGCCAGACATTTTATGAATGTTTAATATTGCTAATGCGGCTAAATAAATTAATTTATGTGTGAATCAGCTGATAAAAAGTGCAGCACGTGTTGGTGGGGCATATTAAGCAATGGGTAACTCGTATTCACCTCCGCATTCATAAAGGGTGACTACAGAAGCTCTGTCTAAGCTCCAGCGAAAGTTCCCTACACTAATGGATTTTATTTTTTAAATTAGGTTAGCTCACAAAATTTATGGTTTCGATATTCAAAATAATAATGAATCAAACGAAAATACCACGTATTTTTTAATGGTAAAGAAAATGTAATTGAAGTTTAAACAAAAAAGATTGCTCAATAAAGCTGATGTTTCCAAAATTTTTAGTTTGAATTTTATGGTAGCAATTCTTGAGGTTCAAATGTCAAACTAACAACATTCACCGAAACTGGTTCAATTTTTGTAACTTCGACGCACTCTGTATATTTTTTCACATGTGTATGTTGTATGTGTGTATATTTAGTGGATGCATAAGATAGTGACGTAAATTTCTTTGGTATGTTATTTACTAGTGATGGGACTCGAGTGTGAAAATACTCGAGTGACTCGAGTCAAATTCCGATTCGAGTGACTCGAGTCATATGGCTGTTCAATTCGAGTAAAGTTGTTACTCGAGTCGAGTTATTGCTACTCGAATCAAGTTTTAACTCGAGTCGAATTGCAATTCGAGTAAAGTTGTTACTCGACTCGGGTTATTGCTACTCGAATCAAGTTTTAACTCGAGTCGAGTTGCAATTCGAGTAAAGTTGTTACTCGAGTCGATTTATTGATATTCGAATCAGTGAGTTACTATGATTCAAGTTTTAAATCGAGTCGAGTTGCAATTCGAGTAAAGTTGTTACTCGAGTCAAGTTATTGATACTCGAATCAGTGAGTTAATATGATTTAAGTTTTAAATCGAGTTGAGTTTGACTAGAGTCTAGAGTCAGGGCAGAGTCGAAATCAAACTCGAGGCGAACTATAGAGTAAGTAGTTGGAGATGATTCAGTGGTTTGCTAAACGGTAAGTTTTTAAAGTGTATTTAGGTTTTTTCTTTTGGTAATCTTTCAGCATTTAAAACACTACCATCTAATTCCAACATAAGTTTGAAAAATCGAAAGGATAAACATAAATCATAATAATTGAAATACAAAATAATAAATGGACCCAGGTCAAATGTTATTTTTCCGGCAAATCAACACATTTTAAATACAAAATTAAATATTTAATTAACATTGTATATAAAATGACATTTAAAGAAAACCAACATAATTTTTTTTTTATATTGCCAGTTTGATTGCTGCAGTCGTGTGAGTCTTGATTTTAAAGAATTCTAAGTTCTAATTTCTAATTTTAATAACGTCGTATGTAACAATTATAGGTTTGTACGTAGAGGCGATTTCTGATAGTTTTCTGACTATAGAGATGCGAGTATTACCAGAGCTCTGCAATAACAAACGTTCTGATTGAACGAGCGCATCTCTACAACAATGTGCGCATGCTTCTGATAGTTTCAAATGGTTGGAAACTGCTCTACGAACAAACCTTTTAATTAATAATTATACAATCTGATCTACAAACATGAAACAACAAACCTGGAGGGGAATTCCCGATCCCGATGACCCGATGATATAGTAATTGATTAGTGATTTCATTCATGGCTACATGTTTTCATCTTTATTACTTTTACAAGATTAGTGCCTTCGTGCCTTCATGTAAATAATCTTTCATATTTATATTATATAAACAAATCACACTGGCACTAAAGAATATTTAAAAATATTAATAAAACCATAAACAATTAAATTAAAGAAACTTGACTCGAGTCAAAAAGCGACTCGAGTCTAAAGGCGACTCGAGTCAAAAAGCGACTCGAGTCAAAAAGTGACTCGATTCAAAAATCGACTCGATTCAAAAATCTACTCGAGTCAAAAAAGCGACTCGAGTCAAAAGTCGAGTCGATTTTTTTGAGTTTTACTCGACCTAACTTTTGACTCGAGTTTTATAACAATGAAACCAAGTTTCAACTCGACTCGAGTTTCAACTCGAGTAAATTCGGAAACCTACCGAGTTATTCGAGTGAAAAAAAGTCACTCGAGTCCCATCACTATTATTTACAGTAAAATTGTCTTACAGTTTATTTCAAACTTATTTGCGACACAAAAAATCACGATTACTATATTTCCTTATATTAGGTGTAAGAAAGTAAAAATGTCGGGACCTTTGATGGCGGTAAAGGGAAAAAAGTTCCGACGTTATGTTGCAAATGAATTTGAAATGAACTTTAATTTTGATTCTGTACATGTTTATTTATAATGGATTGTAAATAAATTATTTTATAAATCTTTCAGGAACACGTAATCTTGATTGTTATAGTACGGAAAGTAATAAATGCATTGACTTTAAACACAAAATACGTTAAACTAAAAAAAAAACAAAGTTATGGGTATTTGTGTATCACCAGATCTTGATAAAGAGCAGCGGTATATGTACTTTTATTTGCAATTTCCTGAAAAAAAGTCTAGATACAGTTTTCGAATCTTTTATCTTCAATTTATTAAATTGCAATGTTCCTCTGATGATAGAGTTCTATAACATGCATTTTCCTTGTTTTCTCGTGTAGTTTAAGATGAGTTTTTGTGTGTCTTCCTGTTTGACCAACATAACATTTTTCACAGAGTTTGCAGGTTAATTTCTTCATTATTAGACGTTATTACAATAGGTGAGTTTTTGCTGCTAATCTACTATAGGAAGAAATATAATGTTGTCATTAACATGTGCAACTATATCTTTATTGTTATTAACTACTAGCTGTAGAGTTTTGGAGAGATTTTTAACAAATTGTCAATAAATTGTATGTACAGTAACAAATACAATTAATTATCATTATTTACGTTTAGTTTGATATTTCATTCACAATAATTGATGAGAAATTTTAAGCATTCTTGGTCGAGTCCCCTTCAATTTAGTAGTTATTTATGTCCAAATTAGTGTTAAGTTCTTAAGTAGGTGAAAGCTATGGTCGTCACACAGTGCTATCGTCCTTTATATTACTATATTAAAGGTTATATTAAAGCTTATATAATTTAAATCTTATAATTCATCACCATATTTACATAACTTATAATCTAACCATTCTTAAAAAATGTGTTAAGGACACTTGAAAGCTTGTTAGTAATCTCAAGCAAATGAAAGCTTATTATCATTAAGTTTGACGAAGAATTAATTATTAAACACAACGACTTACACAGAGGTCCTGTTAAATAAATACTTAAATTGCACTTGCACTTACGGTGTTATTATTTAATTAATCTTTAAATTGATTTGATCATTCGGGTAATTGATCATAAATACAAGCGGAATCTATCGATGGCCTGGATTGATTACCGCAAGGCATTTGATACAACATCGCTATTGTTGCACCTGCTCGAATGTCTTGCGGTACCAACACTACTAGTGAGATGCATAGAACAGCTGCTGCCGCTCTGGAACACTCGCTTCACCATAACATCAGGTGCACAGTGGGTCAGGACAGAGTAGGTGGCAATTAGGAGAGGAGATTTCCAGGGTGACTCCCTGAGTCCTCTCTTCTTCTGCATCTCACTACTGCCGTTGTCTGTTGTACTCCGCCAGACCAGCGGTTATCAATGTGGACCACCTAGCGACCGGAGGCATAAGGTCACCCATCTGTTTTATATGGATGACCTTAAATTTTATGCCTCCGGAGAGCGCGAACTACAAAACACTCTTATGGTGGTCGTAGAATACACGTGGGCAATTGGTATGGAGTTACGGTTGGACATATGTGCAGTCGTCCACCTCAAGCGAGGACGATGCGGGGAATTCTCTGAAGATACGCAGCTCTCAGACGAAAGCATCCTAAAACATCTGGATGCCGGAGAAACCTATACATAACTGGATGTGCAACAAAGGCACATCCAAGATGAGGATTCTCTCCGGGGCAAGTACAGACATCGTCTCCGAAAGATTTGGTCTTCCGAATTTTCGGGGAAGAACACGGTGTCTGCGACTAACATGCTTGCCATTCCAGTCCCGCTCTACTCCTTTGGAGTAGTGAAGTGGACAGTAGACGAACTGCGTCAATTAGACAGAGATACCCGCAACATGACGAATATTAACAGAAATATTCATCCTAGATCGTCCATTCCTTGTGTGTACCACCACGTCAACGGGCCGAGGACCATTGAGCCTGGAGTGTACGCATGGCAGAGTCTTCTGAGTATGGTATGTAATATTATCAGGAGCTCAGATCCCCTGTTGCGGTTTGTAAAACATCACGAAACTGTAGGAGTGGGAGCAAAATTGCTCAAGGCAGCAAAAAGAGCAGCTGATGAACTCCGTCTCACATTCAACACCAGGCGAAGTGGTCAGCGAGGTGCTGATGTAGAGTCAGTCACTGAACTTCAGCCAAATCGCCTGAAAGCCCGAATTAGAGCTGCCGAACAGGGAAATCTGTTTCGGCAGCACGTCGATAAACCCAGTCATGGTGTCTTCTATAAAAACATAGAAATATTGGGTTTATCGACCAGGCTGATATTAGCTTCTAAGGTCAACCGAGCTTAAGTCGGAGACCAAGGGAATCATTATGGTCTGCCAAGATGGTGAACACCTTGGTCTACCGCAGTCGCGTGTGGCGGGTAGAGGTTCCTGACATCAACTGCAGGACCTGCCGTCAGGCGCCGGGTTCGCTCATGCACATATTATCGGCATGCCCCGTGTACGCGATGTCGGTCTACATCCACCGACATAACGCGGCGTTACGAGTGCTATACTACCATCTAAGACACTCATACAGTGTAGACCAGACACCCGTGCTGCCTTACGTCCCCGGAGATACTGAGGCCGTTGTCGAGAACGAGAAATGTCTGATTTACTGGAACTACTCGTTCCCGACGGTCAGGCCAATCCAAGCCAACAAGCCTGACATAGTCTTTCTCTACTCAAGATGATGTATGTCATCGAGTTCTCGGCATATGCGGAGAAAAACATCACCTTGAAGAAAGAGGAGAAACGGGCCAATTATCGCGATCTCCGGTACGAACTTCAAGTGCTGTACCCAGGCTACTTGGTCAAATTGGTCAAAATGATTGTCCTAATAATCGGTGTACTTGAAGGGATAAAGGCTAGGCTGTTCTTGGAATTGAAAGCCATACCGGCTTGCCAAAAATCTGGGTTCTCTCCGTCTGCTTAGGGCACATGATTCTGGAATCTACAGTCACTAACCCTGCGGAATATGGGGAGTGGCTGTGGTTATTGTGCTGACGAAATTTCCGTGAGAGGCCGGAGGCCACGAGAGGACTGTCCAGCGTGGGGAAACTGGAAAAGAAATAATAATAATAATAATAATAATAAATTGCCTTTATAAAACTAAAACATATTGACAGACAAGATTAATGAGTTGACGGTATTCGACTTCGGGTCGCTCTTACATACAACCAGTAAATCACCAATATCTTTAAACAACATTAATCAAAAGTATAGAAGCAATTTTCGCCGATATTATTTACCACCATAATTTAGTTAATTTGTTACTCGGTAATGGTGGAATTATAAGTTTTAATTTATTAGTTACAAATCAGTTGCTAAGTAACACGAAATTTCTAAAATTATATTATATTGTGCGGTTCCACGACCGTTTACATCAGAACTAACCCGTTTAATAACTGCAAAGGTTACAAATAGTAGTTGAAAATAGGCAGACATAAATGTTATTACAAAATATTTTATCTTGTATTAAATTTAGTCATAGACATGTTCCTAAGCATTTCATCAACAGTGGGAATTATTCTTGTTGGTATTTATTTCATACAAAAAAATATATATAATCTTTATTAATTTTTTTACATTTATTATGCAGGGTGGAGCAATAGTGCGTCGGACGTCGATATGTTATGTTCTACGATAGCTAGAAATTAAAAAAAAAAATACAAGTAAACTAGATAAAAAAGTCTATAACCGGAAATTATTTTCGAATATACAGGGCGAGCCAAAACGAAATTACAGGATTAAGTGCCTCTTCTTAAATAGAATACTATGTATATCAGTACGTTTTTTGAAGCATCTTTCCAGACACTATTCATTCCCATATTATTATTGACTATCTCCCAACCACTTGGATGTAACGAATTTTATTATTGAAATAATGCCATCTGGAGATGCATATTGAAAAAAATCACAATAATAGTCACTAATTTGAATTGACAGTACCAATGATGCTAAAAAGCTTCAGTGTGGCATTGACAGGTCTTACGATTTGAATACAAAAAATTGTTTATGAATTAACATCATTATCTAAGAAGAAAAGTAATATTTTATTTGAATATTTCATGAATAGTAAAAACTTTTGAGAGTAGATTCCATTTGTGATTTGAGCATAACTTTGGACTCTGGGTTAAGATATCATTTACATATTGAGAATGCGACCAAATCATGTGGCTTTATTAAAAGACAATGCACGGATTTCACTAATATTACTTGTATTTTAAACATCTTTAATTCATTTGTTAAATCAATATTAGAATATTGTTGTATTTTCTGGGACCCATACTATCAGTCTGACATAAACAGGCTCTAAAAAAATACAAAAAAAAATAGTAAATTTCATTTTATTTAAGTTGTACATTGATAAGAATAATTATTCATACAAAGACGCCTTTAACTGCTAGGTATTACGTCACTTAGGGAAAAACGGTTTAATATTATACAAAAATTTGATCAACAACAAAATCACCTCTACTGAAATTTTACAAATATTTAACTTTAGAGTTCCTAGATTTAATACAAGAAACAAAGATTTAATATATTCTGATAATTTCAATTCAAATTACAGTAGTCATAGTCATATTGCAAAAATCGCATACCCTATGAATAATTTACCATCAAATAAAGATATCAATTTTTGTTCATTTACAAAAATTTTTAACTGCATCTCTGTTAGTAATAATCTGGTTTAATGCTTTTGTATTATTTTCTTAATTTTATATACATACATGTATATATATTATGTCAGTATATAAGATACATTATCAAGTATTTACTTGTTGTATAGTTGTATATAATGAATGACAATGAGGTAATGCATTATATGTCTATGTTGTAAACACAATATCATTTGGGATTTTTCCTGCAGACATTCTAATAAATAAATAAATATCGAATCATTTTGTGAAATATTTTTTTAAAACTGTTAACTGTTTTTAATAATGAATAGTTGTGTTATATTAATATTAACGAGAATTATTATCTACCTGTATCATATTAAAAACTGCACCAAATTAAGCTTCGTTATAATTAAAATTTAATCAAATATTGCGTATAATTAACTGCAGTACATTAATTTAGTTGTAATATTTGATTTATGTTTTGATGTTTTCAGTATAGTATTGACAATAATAATTGTAGGTTATGTTGTTTATTTGTACCTGAAATATCTAGTTAATATATGTGATATATGGGTATATTAATATTATCTTTTATATATGTTTTATACATAGAATATTATTAATTGTTAGTGAAAAAAATTCTGAAAAATTTTTGATATTGATATCAAAATAAAATGTTGATAATATCATTTTTTTCATATTATATAAAAAATATGTATATACTACATTATTTCTGAGAAGATTGGCTGTAAGAGATAGGTTTTCCACAACTTGAGCCGTGATATATGATTGGATGGAATCTTTAAGAAAAGTATAATTCTTTATGACTTACTACTTCGACCATTTTATACATACATATTATATATTTTTTTATCTACCATATGTCTAGCGCCAAGCGTGGCCAGTTAGAAAAAGAATATGAGCAGTGGCTGCGAACTATGATGAAATGAGATGGAATAATACACACCCAGCGAACCTAGGGACAGGCTCAGTCTATGTCTCACTGGCCAACTACAATACACTCACACTGTTACGTCCATCTCGCTTGTTCGATCAGTCTTTGTTTACCAGTTGGCCACGTTAGCCGTTTTACACACGGTATAAGTGCTATAAATGTAATTTCATTCGTTGTGTAAATATTTCTGTATTGACTTTAATGATATTATTCCATACTTGTGTAAGCGAGTCCAATGAAAATAAAGCTTTTATTTATATTATTTACTTATTTATTTATTTCCAAGTAACTTTATATTGTTAAAAATTATTATTTCTACTAATGTTGTTCATTTGTTTTAATTACTAAGAGTAATTTACACCATTTTAACCAGCAGATCAAAAGCTAAACAAGCTTGGAAAGCTTTTATACGATATTATTAATTCATATTGCGCTAGGGATGCAAACTTTGCAAAACTTATTAACAGTTTTTATGTAGTAAAAGTTACCTCTGTTATCCCAACGTAAAGTTTCATGTTGAGTAGTTTCTTGCTTTTCTAACTAAACCTGTATCAAACTGTATATTTCAATTAGATAAACATTTTTAACACATCAAAGGATCAAATTCATCAATGTCCTGTGTATGTCGAGCAGAGGACAATAAAAACGCGGATTGAAACACATATTCGTTTTTGCTTCTTCAGAGCTGAAATCGACAAAACTATCCACTAATAACACTACAGGCAAGTAAACTTGTTGTTGGTTACTATTCCTTCATTTTTTAAAAGTCAATTAAAAGATTTTGAAAAATGCTGTCAAAAACACTGCAAAATGTGAGAGACAGTTTTGTTATTAGGTTAAATTTGTATTTAGAACAGAATGGAAATATTTTTTATTATTTAATTCGGCGTACTTTTTCGTTAAAATTGTCTTATTGGATTTATTATAATATAATCATTTTTTTTTAATTTTTACTTCACTGTGAATTTTTTTAATGACTTACATGTTCATCTTAGATACCTAATAAGTAATATCGCTTAAAAATTAGAGAAAAGAGATATTCGACTATTATAATATCCATTTGGGGTCCCACAGGGTACATTGTTAGGACCCATTTTGTTTTGTATTTATGTCAACGACCAATTCAGTATACCAGTTGCGCTGAAATAAAAAGCTATGCTGATGACACTATTTTGTTTAAAAATAGTACAAGGGTATGCCACAGGTTATGGAACAGACAAATGATAGTGGCCAATCTGCTAGTCATATACTAACTAAGGTAAATTGAGTAGTGGTGAGAGGTATGGTTAGGAATTGACAAATGATATTGGCTATCGATCTATCATGATTTGAAGGTGTAATCCAATGCAGGTCGGGGTATTTGCCCGCTGAGTAGTTGCTTCGTTCAAATCATATTGAATAAGAGTAGTTTAGTCCACCTGGACTAGAGGTCGCCGCTCTCGGTACTTGCTTCGCAAGTCGCTATCCGCCACAGTGACATCTATGATGTCGGTCGAATAGTAGCATTTAGACCATACAAGAAGTTTCTTACCTCTCACCACTACTAGATTGGTACAAATAAAGGTGATGGTATTTGGATATCATTTAAAAAATTATATAATTTTAATCTGCTGGATGTGTTTCATTTCCGTTTTAGTCCCCAATATTGCTATAGTGGGACTTAAAATAAATTTGTATATTCCCCCCAATGTTAATATTAAGACAAGCGACATATTCTTTGACCCATTAATTAATTATTAATATTTAAACAGTGAAGATGAATTAATAATTTTAGGAGCCGTTAATATTGCGGGTTATATTGAATATCAAAACACTGAGCATATCTGTAATAGGTATGCAACATCACTAATTTGTAATTAATTATAACTCTGAGTATTTTGATTTAAAACAATACAACCAGGTTTAAATGCAAATGGTCGCATACTGGACCTAACTTTAAGCAGGTCTGATATGCATGTATGTAAATCTATTAATTCATTTTTTCAGGAAGATCAGCATCATCCTTCGTTGTATAACCGCTACCCATAAACTTAATTTGCCAATTTACTGCGAATAATGTACCTTCTTTTAATTTTAAGAACGCAAACTTTACCAAGATCTATGAAGATTTATGTAATGTCGATTATTCTTGTATTTCTTTTTGTCACGACGTCAACAGTACTTACGAGCATTTGTACGATATATTAAATTCTGTATTTTTAGAATCTGTCCCTAAGTGTGCAGCTAGAAAGAACATTATTTACAATGTGTTTGATTGTCCATATATTTTGGAACAATTAAATTTTCGTGTACCTCGTATAGAAAGCAGATATTGTGAAACATTTTATCTCACTAGTCCACGGACTAATTTATTAAAATTTTCTCTTATATATTTTATGTGTAACAATTATAAACTCATTGCAAAATGGCCTTGATATATTTAATTGTAGCATTTAGTCAATTAAGCTGTTTTTTTCTCTATAAAATGTTCGATTCTTTTTTATCATTATGTTTTTATAGTATTTAACAATGTTACTGTTATTATTTTTTTCACTTTCAAAATACGTAGATATGTTTGATATTTGAAGTCAATTATTTTTTTTCTTGTTAATATTTCTTTCTTGTATAATTATGATTATTTCTTTACGTATTATATTTTATTATTATTGGCATTATTGTCATTATTTGTTTTATATGTTGTTACGGTTGAATTCATCGTGAGAAATATTTATGTATATTAAGTATAAGAATCAACTAATTCATTAACTTTATTTATAAATTACATTTTTAACATCACATTTTCAAAATTTACTTCAAAAAAATTATTATTAGTAATATTTTATCTATTTGCATTAAAAAGTCACGTCTCAAGGTTATATCGTAGACGTCATGGTTTCTGTTTAACATTATATCTCTGATCTTCTATAGCGATGTAGGATGACATTTAAGCTAGAAGACAAGCGAGCATTAGTTTCTTATTCATAAATTAATAAGTTATATCCTACCTATGACTTGCCTAATGTTGCATGGTCATCGTTGTTTATCTGTTTCATTGAACTGGTTGTCTTGTGAGATGACAGACTGTCTGAAGTAAACCCAAACAATGTAACTTTGTAATCGCTAGTTGAATTGTATTACTTGCCATAGGTTATATGGATTATTTTTTGCTCGTTATGTGTTCTTTCTAGAAAATATAACTTCTAATTGCGGGTAAATTTACTTAAATTGTGTTACCAGCTATATATCATTTATTCGGCTTATTGGCAGTATTCAATTGTTTCGGGATTGCACACCGAGTTAATCTGTGGTCACGTGAGCTGGTCTGTTTATATATGTAGATCTGCTTAGTTATAAAGATCGTTACCTTGTGTGTGAAATGAGGAACTATCGATTAACAAAAGTTTGAATAATGGTTGGGTTGTTTTCAAAATAAATCCAGACTGTTACTACTTAGACCGTATAAGCTAAGTATGTTAGTACATTAATTACATTAATGGAACGCACTTCAGCTACTAGCACTAGGGTCGACAAACCTTATGGATTCTGCAAATAACTGAAACTCAAGCCGTGGTATTTTATGATTCATCTTGCATAAATATTACTTTATATAATTTTCTTATCTTTCTAACTTTTCTAATTAACGTTTTACATTTTATATTTTTCTTGATAAGTATTGATACGTGTTTACATAATTTCATATTCATTCGACAGGTGACCGACCTTGATATTTTCTGGCTAAACTTTCTGCGATTCTGTGTTTTCTATCACGTAATAACTCCATCGATTGATTTCCTCTCTTTTCATGGTCAGTCGTTTTAGTGAACGGACGTACCTACATTTTGTGTCTTGTAGCTGGTGAAGGATTGAAATTTTGATCCAAAATTATTTTAGTGGATGTTAATCATCGATGTTTTCGGATTATTTCGTTCACCAGTTTAAAGGATGCTACTTAGTATCTTATCAGCTAAATGTTGGATTATTTAGGGTACTACTTAGTATTTTGTCAGCTAAATGCTGGATTGTTTCTACAAAAAAAAAAAAAGACATGTGTATGGACGTAGGACTTTGCCCTATAGAAGGAGAAATTGTCAAGGAGTTTTCACTGAGCTTTTATTAGACCACCATGAGACTTACATTTGATTCTGGTGAATGATTCTTAGGAAAAGCCACCTTTCCTCACTGGGCTTTTATTAACTATCAGGGGATTATCACGGAGTTATCATAGGACTTTTACTGGATTTCGACTTGGTGAATTGTTGTTTAAAATAAGAATGTTATATGGCTCCGCTAGGTTATGACCTAGGTAATTTGTTCATGTTGTAAATGTGGTTTTCCTGTACTTTTGATGCCATAGAAAACGGAATTTTATCAAGTCTTGCTAATGTACCGAGTGCAGCTGGATTAGAGGGTCGATTTGTGTTTTCGGCAAGTGTTGAAAGTCAGGAACCAATTAATTTCATCGTCGAGTTTTGTAATGCTGTAGTTTGGTTAATGGAACAATATTGGTCTGGTACTGAGGAACAAAAATTGAAAACACTTTCCACTTTTCAGGTTATTAAAAATTTTGACCTTGATGTAAATAATTATTCATTTATTTTATGCATGTTTATTCAATTTATTCAAATTTAAATTAGTACTGGTACTCATGTTGTAAATATAATCCAGTAAAAATTAGATCCGTGATAGATCGTTGAACTTTGATTACGAAAAATGTAATAACAGATATCTAGATATAAATATTTTTCTTATGTGGCTTTTTTTGTAAACTACATGCAATTGCATTTGGTATAAATTAACCTACTGGTATCACATACTTTTGTTTAGGGTATAGTTTATGAAAAATCTCACATACCAATTTGTAAATATTTCTTTTATATTTAAAACCTAGGTTTCATTAAAAATATAAAGTGTGGTAAGGTATACCAAATTCTTCGGTCAAATATTAATTGTTTATTTCTTGAATTTAGAGTACTGAGAAGCTGAAGGCACCAGTTTCGCCTGTATGGCATTGCTAACCCAATCTGGGATATAACGAGCTAGGCGAAGATTGATAAGGTGTTCAATTTTATTTGGTACAACGTTTCACTTGGCATCCCAAAGTGGATTAACGTAGCATTGCGATGCATAGCGTGACATTTTTACATCCAACGTGTACCACGTTGCATTTTGACGCCCAACGGGTAGAGCGTTACAATTTGTTAAAACCTTCTCCTTTATACACCACGTGTTCAAACTATACGTCGCGCGTCGTTTCAAGAAAACATTGATATTTTTAATTGTAATATTAGGGTTATAAAAAATCATGTTATCTCAGTGGACTATGTTAATATTTTAGTTATTTCGTAAAGTTAATTAGTACGGATTATGTTTTGTAATTTCCTACCCTTTAATTGGATTAGTCTGTTGGGTAGTTGTAACTATAAATAAATATATACGATACTCTATCGCATAAACATAAATTTCTATTGTCATTTTTTTAAAGAACACTTTATTATCGGATATAATTACTTCCTCACCCCTCAAAGTGAGGAAGGTACGTATTCGTGAACAATTTTGAAAATTTTTATTGCATTTCTGTACGAATCTCGACGAATTATGACGATACACAAAATTTCAGGCAAAAAAATTTGTCTGTCTGTGTGTCTGTGTGTCTGTCTGTCTCTCTGCCTATGTGGTTCGCGAGAGCAGCTACAGTTTTTGAGATAAAGCTTTCAAATTTGGTACACACTTTCTAGAGGTCAAGGAAGAGATTCGGTTCGGTGATGAGCAAAATCGGTTCTTAAAATTTTAAATGTCAAAAAAAAAATTAGTGACATTTTTTGAAACGTCAATTTGAAATGTCATTTTTTTTGACATTTCAAATTTTAAAATATTAGTGACATTCCACCAATGTGACTTTTTCCAAACGTCAATTTGAAATGTCAAAAAAAGATATTAGTGACATTCCACCAATGTGACTCTTTTTAAACGTCAAAAATTACTTTTTCAAAAAAAATGTATTAGTGACATTCCACCAATGTGACATTTTGAAACGTCATAAATTACTTTTATTACAAACTCCACCACACATCGAGTTTTTTTGAAACGTCAAAATATGACTTTTTTTGAAACCACAAAAAATGTGACTTTTTTGAACGTCAAAAATTACTTTTATTATAAACTTCACCACACGTCGAGTTTTACTACGGTGAGGAAGTTTACATCCCCAAATAATTGAAGCGGTTTTTAAAACAAAATTATTAGCTACAAATTTATTTAGAAATTTTTTTCCGTATTCAATTATTTATTTTAAATAGTATTAGAGAACGGTGTACGACAAGAAATAATAGCAATAGATTGTCTTTCTTTGAATCCATTACAAAAATCAATTTTTCCATTTTTAGCGAGAAATTAACAATATTTCAAAATTCTATTGAGGACATAAATAAAAAGTGTTTGTTGAATATAGAAGTTTAATTGCTTTTGGCAAATTCAACGAAACTAATTTTTAGTGCACCTATTAAACGCAATGAAAAACATCCAAATTCATCAAATAGTTTCCAAGTAACAGAAGTTTTCGAGAACAGTGTATGTGTCGGCCATTTTTCAACATGGCGGCGAAAGTCAGTCAGAGATTTGATTGAACGTTTTGGTTACTCAATACTTTCATAAGTACCAATTAGAGCAAGAACAACGTGGGCTACGAAAAATTTCTAGAGATTTTATTATTTGACTATTCTATAAATTATGTTAATTTCAGCAACTATGATGCTGTATAATAATACAATTAATTGTGTTCTTCATAATCCGTTTAATGTGACATAGGTATAGCACTTGTAATTTAATTTTTGGTCAAACCAATGTTGCATGTAATCAGATTAGTAACTTCGGTTCAAAAAGGTCCTAGAGTTATTAACAAATTAGTTACCGTAATTGTTGTTTTACTGCATTTACTTAGACCACTAGGGAATGATAATGGTTTTTGTGCAAGCTACCTACAATTTTAGATAATGTTTACCTCATTAATTTTATACGAGCATTTGCAGAGGGAACCAGCTTCTATCCGACTGCAGTATTTGTTTTGTGTCTGTTCTAGATGAATTTAAGTAATTCCCAGGCTGAATTACAAATAACAGTTTATGTCAGATTAAGAGATTGCAATTTTTATTAGTATTAATGTTGGTGCTTATTGCAGTCACTGAAATTAAGACGTTACTGTCTTAAGGAATTTACTTTAAGCTCTGGAAGTTTGTTTAACATTTTATTGTTTTTTTATATACTTCCTGTGTATATTATAAATGTTATTAGTATTTCAGATATGTTACATATTTTTAAAAAACAGTTAACTAATTTTCGTGATCACTTGATTATATCAATTCAGCTGAGTTCAATTTATTATTATCGTACAATACAATATGTACAATAATTAGGAAATTTGTCCAAGAATAAGGTGCCTAAGACTCCGTGGGAGGGGTTTGTTTGCAACACAAACATTTGTTTACATAATACAATACAATTTATTCGATATCTCAGATAATAATAAACGAGAGACAAAAATAATTATAGAAAACATATTTTTTTAAACTAAATATAGAACTGCATTATTATTTGAAGGGATATCTTGAGTAGAATACAATGTATTTTATACAGGGTGTCCCAACCAATAACAGGCACTGTGAATAACTTTGGAGATAATTTTTTTTGAAAAATTGGTGAAACACGTCGACCTTATTTCTAAGGGGGACATATTTTAATGTAGTACTTGTATACATATCATCATCCCTCTACCCTATACGGCCACCCCCCTCAAAAAAATTCAAATGGCAAGGGGAGTCGAGTGATACATCTTTTGAAAGGTCCTTCAATTCCCTACATAACTGTGTATTTTTTTTTACTTTTATCGATTCGTTCTTAAGGAAAATAATTTTATTTTTGATGATTACACACAATCGAAATCGTTTAAAAAATCTAAAATACACGGCACTGGGTATTGGAATTTATAAAAAAACTACATTTTTTAGTGCTCTCAAATCAACACGAGTACTTTCGACAAAAAGCACTTTTCTTGTTCGTTTAGTTTTAGAATAATAAAAGACTCATACGTATTTGACAGTCCTTGAACATTAATTTGTTCACAACCAATTTTAAATCGAGATACATTTTACCAGAGTGAGTTCTCAAAATGGTTTATACCCTTCACGAGAGAATATAATTTGTCATAATTTATTTTAGAAACGATAATTGTGCTAGAGCTACGGAGCGCATATTCAATAGAAATCACCCAGATAGAAGGGTTGGTTCTCAGTATGTTTTACAATTATTGGCAAAATTTATGGAAACAGGTTCTGTAGGAAACAAAAAGTATGAACTTCAGCGACCGATTAGGAATGAAGCAGTCGAAGTGGCAGTCCTGGGTCATTTGCAGATGGATAATACTCAATCGATCATGAAAGTAGCTGAGGCTTCCGGTGTATCACGAAGCAGTTCAACGAATTGTAAAGGCCCACAAATTTCATCCATATAAATTTAAATTGGTACACGAATTAAACGAAGATGATTTCCGATCGTCGGCTTGAATTCTGTGAGATTTTTAGTGAACAATTAAACGGCAATGCCAATCTGCCGTACAATACGTGTTTTTCTGATGAATCGAAATTTCAGTTAAATGGGGAGGTAAACAGGCACAATTGTAGGTATTGGAGTGAAACCAATCCACATTTGTTCATGGAAACTCATACCCAAAGGCCTCATATGTTAAATGTTTGGGCTGGCAACTTACGGGATCACATTGTCGGGCCGTTTTTTATTCCTGATAATTTAAATGACGAAAGGTACCTCGATCTGTTAGGAAATAACATCGACCCAATGATTACCCAATTCCTCGAAGAAGACGATAATCTTTTAGAGGGCGAACTGTTTCTTCAACAGGATGGGACACCTCCACCTTTTTATATAGCAGTCCGTCAATTTTTGGATAATCGGTTTCCTGAGCGATGGATTGGAAGAAGAGGTACTGTGGAGTGGCTCGCTAGGTTACCCGATTTAACTCCCTTGGATTTCTTTCTGAGGGGACATTTGAAATCGAAGGTATTTGCAATAAAACCCGCATCGCTGGAAGAGTTACGTGAAAGAATTGTTCGAGAATGGCGTTTATTGACTCCAGATGTATTCAGAAATGTTCGTACAGAATTTCAAGACAGATTATAATACTGTGTGGAAGTCGGTGGGGGTCATTTTGAACAATACATACGATAATTTAAACTGCTTCTTTTATTTTTATTTCCTAAAATAATGAAACAATTATTTCTCAGGAATCAATCGATAAAAGTTTAAAAAAATACACAGCTATGTAGAGAAGAACACCCTCTGACTAATTTTTTAATGTAAAGTCACAAGCGCAGAGGTTTATTTTTCCAGTAACATACTGGGTAACTAACTATATTTTTCAGATAACGAAAAATTATTCATGTGGTAGTAAGTCCCAAGAAAGTAAAGGAAGAAAGTTTTATTTAAATAATACAACTGTTGAACGAAATAAAATTTATACTTACATTAAGTAGTAAATTTAATAGATCGCAATATTAAGTCAAGAAAGAAAAAATTTCAGTCAACATCAAATATTTATTGATTCAAGTAATTTATTAGTTTTGTTTAAATAATACAGTTGTTGAACGAAATGACATATTTTTTACATTAAATGGTAAATGTAACAGATCGCAATAATCTCTAATTTTAAACTGAATAAATGAAATCTTAGATTAAGTATAAGTTAGTATTGAATATTGTTCGAAATTTCCTCTTAGCTGACGTAGAACCATTATTCTAAAGTTAATAATTAGTTATCATTAAAAGAAGGACTCTAAGATAATGACTTTTAAGAATAACGTTTTCCTTCATGGAAACGTATCTATTCTTGAGGATATATGAGTACAATAATGTCTTAATTTAAGAATAGTAGTTTTAAAAATACTTAAAGACTTGCACTAATGAAACTCAAAAATATATCGATTCTGGGTTTATAATTTGTATATTATTGAAATAATAATAATTTATTATGCCAAGTAATATTTTCCTATTGACAAGTACAAAAATTCAAGAATAATTGATTACTTTGATATAGAATAGGTTTCTTTCTGTGTATGTATGTAGATAGGTACGACAAATAGAATGATATACAAAGTTGGTCGGTTTCAATGCCTAAACCTGACTTTTGTGGGTCAGATTAAGTGCAAATTTCAAGTAAGGTTGGTATAATAGCCTGACAACCAACTTAAGCCGACGTAAAATTTGGTGAACATTTGGTAGGTAATCACAACGACTAAAGTCGGTCCTCTACGTCGATTCGACCCATATTTTATTGACCAGATTAGTACAAACTTGAAGAAAGTTAAAAAATTAGTTTTGGTAGAGATTTTTTACTAATAGGAATGCTTCCTAGGGATATTTCTTCTGGTAAAATGGGTGAAATCGGCAACCACTATCTTATTATTTTTTTAGATCTTTTTTAGCGGGTTCGAATTTCGTCATATAAAAATGTACCTTGGAAAGCTTGATTCATTTAGAAACTATTTTATCACTTTTATTTTTTTCTCATCTAACTGATAGAATAGAAGTGTCGATCCACACGGTTGCTTGAAAAATTGCAATATTTAATTAAATGGAAAATGCCTGTCCTAATTGTATTATATAGAAAACGTACCCATGGGCTTAGCCTGTGATGGATGACGAGTCAGTGAACCAATAAGTTACAGACAACATAAATTCCAAAAAGCAAACTGAAAAGAAGGCACTGTTTCTAAAGCTAAAATAAATAATTTAACTGGCTTCACGCCCTAAAATGTATTAAATTGTATATTTAAACAGGAACATACCAAATTCTGTTCACGTTCTTTTGGTTAAGCAGTTAGTTAGATTACTTCTCGTTCTACTTTTAGACGATAGATGGGTTGGCAAAAAGTTAAAGTTACATACTTACTTTCATAAAGTGGAACTTTTCAATACATTATTATATTAAACTATATATAGATTATTAAGCTTTGAATGATGATGTAGGAACCGAGAGTAGATTTTTTTCTATGCCAAGAAATTAAATGGTAATCAAAATTATTATTATAATTACCCAGCTCGATAGCGCTGTGGGTTAGAACGTTAAATGACCAACGCAGCTGATTTACTGCCTGATGTTGTGTGTCATGGTATTTCATCAGAGTAACTCCCGCCCGTTCAGCTCCATCTTTGGATTTAGTAGTTGTCTAATTTATATGGTGGTTTATGCCTTTTTATGTTAATAATATGTTAATTTATTAATTTGTTTTGATACATTGAATAAATAATGTAAAATATTAGTAGCAACCCTTTTAAACAACGTTTTCTTAATTGGTTTTCTTAACCACCTAATCACCGAACTAACACCTTAAAAATGAGAGATTTTGTGTTAAGTAAAAAGACACGAGGTCCTACAGTTTATTATGGAGCCTGAACCACATCTAGGGAATAGACTGGAACTACGTCGATGACTTATATGTAGACACAGGTAACTTGGATGTCATGACATAAATAACAGGAGCAGACTGCAAAACAGGGACAGACAGTACCTCGTAAATTTTTTTACATAATAGCTCATTCTTAATTCACCGCCTTGTTTGTCTCTGCCAATCAACGTTCGGTGATTTTTCGACGACACATGTTTCGTCAGAATGGGCAGCGGCTTTACGCGTATGGCTCCCTACGGCGGTCTAACTCGCACAGTTTACCATTTACCATATTTTTCCTCCACTGACGCACTACACGAATCAGAAAATATCGCATACATTTTATCTTCTACGGTATGTACACACAACAGATTTCTGGCTTGAAATTTCTCGAACTAATCTAAATTGCTAAATGATGTAAATAAAATAACCCCCTCCTATTAAATAGAAGGTCAAATCAATTCAACAGGTAGGAGGCAAACAATGTGCTTTGGTAATTCATTAGTAGCTACCGATCTCCTGACTAGTTTCCTGATCCTGATTATTAATAATATGTCACGCATTCTTCGGAATATAGTATTTGGTTAGAAAATCTGTTGGGAACGAGTAATTCCAGTAAATCCGGCATTATTCGTTCTCGACAACGGACTTAATATCTCCGGGGACGCAAGGCAACACTGGTGTCTGGTCTACCCCGTACGAGTGTCTTAGATGAAAGTATAGCACTCGTAACGCCGCGTTATGGAAGTAGGCCGAAATCGCGTATATGGGGCATGCAGGTAGTAAGTGCATGAGCGATTCCTGCGCCTGATGGCAGGTCCTGCAGTTGATATCATGAACCTCTACACGCCACACGTGGCTACGGTAGACCAAAGTGTTGATAATACCATCTTGGCAGGCCATAATGACTCCCCTCGCCTCCAACTTTAGCCCGGCTGACCTTAGATAGACGAATGTCAGCCTGCTCGACTAACCCAGTGTTTCTATGTTCTTATAGAAGATATCATGCTGGGATTTATCGACGTGCTGCCGAAACAGATTTTCCTGTTCGGCAGCTCTAATTCGGGATTTCAGACAATTTGGCTGAAGTTCAGTGACTGACTCTACATCAGCACCTCGCCGGCCTTCTCGCCTGATGTAAAATGCGAGACCGAGTTCATCTGCTGCTCTTTTTTGCTGCCTTGAACAATGCTGCTCCCACTCCTACAGTTTCGTGATGTTTTAGAAACCGCAAGAGGGGATCTGAGCTCCTGAGGATGTTACATACCATACTTAGTACTACTCTGCCATACGTACACTCCAGACTCAAGAGTCCTTGCCCCCCCTTCCGTTGACGTAGGAGGTACACACGAAGAACGGACGTTCTAGGATGAATACTTCTGTGAATATTCATCATCTTGCGGGTATCTCTGTCTAATTGGAGCAGCTCATCTACCGTCCACTTTACTACTCCTAAGGAGTAGAGCAGAACAGGAACGGCAAGCATATTAGTTGCAGACTTCCGCGAAAGTTCGGAAGACCAAATCTTTTGGAGACGATGTCTGTACTTGCTACGGAGAGAATCCTTTATTTGTGTTACATCTTGGATATGCCTTTGTTGCACACCCAGATATGTATAGGTCTCTTCGGCATACAGCTGTCTTAGGGTGCTTCCGTCTGCGAGCTGCGTATCTTCAGGGAATTTCCCGCATCGTCCTCTCTTGAGGTGGACGACTGCTCATTTGTCCAACCCGAACTCCATACCAATGGCCCGCGTATATTCTTCAACCACCCTAAGAGCGTTTTGTAGTTCGCGCTCTCCGGAGGCATAAAGTTTAAGGTCACCCATATAAAATAGATGGGTGACTTTATGCCTCCGGTCGCTGGGTGGTCCACATTGATATCCGCGGGTTTGGCGGAGCCCAATAGACAATGGTATCAGTGTGATGCAGAAGAGAGAGGACTTAGGGAGTCACCCTGGAAAACTTCCATCCTAAATTCCACCTGTTCTGTTGTGACCCGCTGTGCACCTGATGTTATGGTAAAGCGAGTCTGCCAGAGCGGCAGCAGCTGTTCTATGCATCTCACTAGTGGTGCTGATACCGCAAGACATTCAAGCAAGTACAACAATAGCTCATGCGATGTTGTATGATGCGGTAATCAATCCAGGCTATCGATAGATTCCGCTTGTATTGCACAGAATTCTGTGTAATGTAGTGGTCTATCAGCAGGCTGTCATTGCAACCTGTCATGCCCTTCTTGGCATCATGCTGTTCTTGTATCTGCTGGAAGACCGGATAAACAGACCTCAGTGTCCTAGCATACAAGATACGTGTAAATATCTTAAAGCAAGAGTTGAGGCAAGTGATGGGCCTATAATTCCTCGGTTCGGAAAGATCCCCCTTTTTGGGGATAAGCACAGTACGTCCCTCGACGAACCAGTCCGGAATCTGCTGCCCTTCGTTCAACCATGAGTTGAAAATTCGCGCCAGATGGAGATGAGTGGAAGAAAATTTCTTCCACCATCAGTTGTTAACGCCGTCTGGGCCTGGGGCAGCGAAGTTCTTGGTACCAACAAGTGTTTGTTGGACTTCCTCCTTACTGATTGCCGGGCACACTTCTTCAGGCTCTTCAAGATGTCTGTGGCAGAGGACCTCGAAGTGTGCAATTGCTGGAGTGTCGCTATTGAACTCGTCGTTTAATAGTTTCCCCTCCAGAAGGTTTCGACATCTTCTAAAATCGGCGGAATATCTACAGTACGCTGTGGCTCTTGAAAAAGGCGAGAAGGATTCGTACGGAACAAATTGTTTTGTCCCATACTCCTCATGCGCCTCCTCAATATTTTATTTATTTTCGCACCAAGGTGCATGCAATCGCGCCATGTATCCTCTTCGCTCAGGTTCGCTACTCTCACGGCAGGTCAGTAAGTCATCCCGAAGTTCCCTCGTCCACTTAAAGCGTCCTTGTCCGTTGCGTACGTCCAGTGAGGCCCCTCCCGCCTGTCTCTGACCCCTATCCGCTTGGGGTCGGTCGCGAGGGGCCCTTCCTCTGAGGTTGTATGAAACCAGAGTATATAAGTACTAGAGTGGTTAGCCCAGGTACCCCCGGCCGGCATTTGTCAGGCAGAGTTGCCTCTTCCTGTCCAGGGTGCACCAACGCGGAGGTTGCCGGTCCTTAGCACACCTTTTTTTTTTTTTTTTTTTTTTTTTTTTTGTCGGTTTCCCGATGCCGGTCAGTCCTCCCGTGGCCTCCGACGCCTCACGGGAGTCGCGCCGGCGCAACAACTACAGCCACTCCCCACATCCCGCAGGGTTAGTGACTGTAGATACCAGAATCGTGTGCCCTAAGCAGACGGAGAGAACCCAGAATGACCGCCTTCTGCATTTGACCTGCCAGCCACTCGGCTGGTTTTCGGCAGGCCGGTATGATCTTCAGTTCCGAGAGCAGCGTAGGCTTTATCCCTCCGAGTACACCGATAATAAGGACGACCATTTTGACCGAGTAGCCTGGGTACAGCACTTGGAGCTCGTACCGGAGATCGCGATATTTGGTCCGTTTCTCCTCCTCCTTCAAGGTGATGTTTTCTCCGCAGGTGCCGAGAACTCGATAACATACATCACCTTGAGTTGATGGTCGAGGAGGACTATGTCAGGCTTGTTGGCTTGGATTAGCCTGACAGTCGGGAACGAGTAGTTCCAGTAAATCCGGCATTTCTCGTTCTCGACAACGGACTCAATATCTCCGGGGACGTAAGGCAGCACTGGTGTCTGGTCTACCCCGTACGAGTGCCTTAGATGGTAGTATAGCACTCGTAAGGCCGCGTTATGTCGGTGGATGTAGGCCGAAATCGCATATATGGGGCATGCAGAAAGTAAATGCATGAGCGATTCCGGCGCCTGATGGCAGGTCCTGCAGTTGATGTCAGGAACCTCTACACGCCACACGCGGCTACGGTAGACCAAGGTGTTGATAACACCATCTTGGCAGGCCATAATGAATCCCTCGGTCTCCGACTTAAGCCCTGCTGACCTTAGAAAGGCGAAGGTCAGCCTGGTCGATAAACCCAGTGTTTCTATGTTCTTATAGAAGACACCATGCTGGGGTTTATCGACGTGCTGCCGAAACAGATTTTCCTGTTCGGCAGCTCTTATTCGGGCTTTCAGACGATTTGGCTGAAGTTCGGTGACTGACTCAACATCAGCACCTCGCCGGCCTCCTCGCCTGATGTCAAATGCGAGACCGAGTTCATCTGCGGCTCTTTTTGTTGCCTTAAATAATCCTGCTCCCACTCCTACAGTTTCGTGATGTTTTACGAACCGCAAGAGGGGATCTGAGCTCCTGAGTATGTTACATGCCATACTCAGTACTACTCTGCCATGCGTACACTCCAGGCTCAAGAGTCCTCGGCCCCCCCCGTTGACGTGGGAGGTACACACGAGGAACGGACGATCTAGGATGAATACTTCTGTGAATATTCATCATCTTGCGGGTATCTCTGTCTAATTGACGCAGCTCATCTACCCTCCACTTTACTACTCCGAAGGAGTAGAGCAGAATCGGAACGGCAAGCATATTAGTTGCAGACACCTTGTTCTTCCCCGAAAGTTCGGAAGACCAAATCTTTCGGAGGCGGTGTCTGTACTTGCCGCGGAGAGATTCCTTTATTTGTGTTACATCCTGGATGTGCCTTTGTTGCACACCCAGGTATGTATAGGTCTCTCCGGCATCCAGATGTCTTAGGATGCTTCCGTCTGCGAGCTGCGCATCTTCAGGGAATTCCCCGCATCGTCCTCTCTTGAGGTGGACGACTGCACATTTGTCCAACCCGAACTCCATACCAATTGCCCGCGTATATTCTTCGACCACCCTAAGAGCGTTTTGTAATTCGCGCTCTCCGGAGGCATACCTTATTATTATTATTATTATGATTATTGTTATTATTATTATTACAATTATCAGAAGTAATAAAATAAATAAAAACTGCGTTACAGCGAATAAAAATAGCCAGTTACCTAAAGTAACTTTAATCCAAATAGAACTGGAAAAGTTTGAAGAATATTAAGCAATAAATGCAAAATAATGAGTGGCTCAACTGCAATTAATTTGTGACGAATAGCTTAAGAACTTTCTGAAGTTCGCAAGTTTCATACGACAATTCGTAATTCCTCTTCTGCCCAGGTGAAGTATGAACTCTGCAAAATGAAGTTTGATATTTCAATTACGTCTTTGATTAATATGAGAGCGCTGGTGTAAATAAAATCTCAGGTTTCGCGAGCGTAACTTAAAACTCCCCACACACAGTGGCGTGCTTTTTGGTAATTTATGAGTTCCGCAGGATAATAATATCGGGGTGTGAAATATCATGTTTCATCGGTGTTAATTAATTACAGCCCAAACAAGAACATTACCGTGCGCTGTGTAGTTACACATTTATATAACTCAGGTATTTTAATAAATATTAATATGTCTCCATTGCTGTTTTAGTAGGCAATGTTTTACACGAGATGAAATTGTAAATTACAAATGTAGTCAGAAGCCATACAGATACCAAATGTTGATATATACTCACCAGGCTACGCGATATTTGAATTTTCCTTAAAAAATTCTATATGATGATACACTGCATATTTAGATGCTGTTTAATAAATTCTTCAATTGAAATTTACATTTGAGAACATTTATAATATTCATGATGTCACATAGTTTTTCTAGAATAATGAATTTTAAAATAGTAAATAATAATCTTAGTATAACGTTTCAATTATTATCTTCTGGAATATGTTTATACACATCTGGATTGAGATCAATACGTTGTGTCATTATTTTTTTACCTACGTAATGTATTTGATACCGTTATTCTAGTAGGAAAAATATCAAACATAAGAATTATTATTGTGGATCACTTCATTTATGAGTAATAGGACTCTAGTTGTGAAACTACAGTAAGTAGACATGAAGTTGTATGATCTACTGTTTGACTTCCACAGGGATATGTTTTATGCCTATTATTTTCATTCTTCATGTGAATGATCTACCCCACCATATTAGCTCTGCTACATTAACTAGATTTGCGGATGACACCACTATCACTATAGCCTCAAAATGCCTGGAGGGGTTTCAGTAAACTATATCCACCATAATTGGGAAATTTAGTTCTTGGCGTCAAAGAAATAAGCTAATCCTCAACAAGTCTAAAACTGTATGGATAGTCTTTGACATATGAAAATTTGTGCCCCATAACTTAAGCGTTGACAATATCCTTGATATCTCAAACTCAAGTAAATTTCTTGGCACTTGACTCGCAACTAACATGGTAATTGTACTATGTCTGTAAAAAATTTAACACTGCAATTTTTTAAATGAATGGATTATTAAACGTATACTATAACTGGCTTACAGTCACATGTTATTCAGTATTTTATATCGGGGTAGTGCCAAAGAAATACGCAGAATATTATTTGTTATTCAGAATAATTAGATTATTTTTTTATTATGGAATTTAGAGAAAGTTTAGCCTGGCAAAGTTTAGCACACTGCTAATCCTACACAAAATCAGAACAAATACACACACGCTTAACAACCATTCCGTTCTATATTTGCCAATGCCGCAGCTGAGGTTCGAACTCAGGAGGAGTAGACTAGCCGTGTTCTGCCACACAACTCTCTCGCCATCTGTGCTGCCATCTCGCCACTATACATCCATGCCCTAGCCAGGATTCAACCCCGGGACCCCTTAGTCTCAAGCCTAACGTATATGCATTTTGGAATTTTGATATAATCAAATATTTTGGGGAAAATATTGCAGTTAATCAAATATTTTGGGGAAAGCATTGAATTTAATTAAATATTTTTCAATTATTCTGTAATGTTGAACTACTGACACCATTTTGTTGACAAATACATGATGTATATTGCCAACTGTTCCACTGAACTCGTTACTTTTCTAATTCTTGGAAAATTTCTATCAGGGTGGTTAGACTGTCTGGTCTACCACGCACTAGTGACTTAGATGGTAGTATAGCACTCGTAACGCCGCGTTATGTCGGTGGATGTAGGCCGATATCGCGTATATGGGGCATGCATATAGTATGTGCATTAGCGATTCCAGCGCCTGACGGCAGGTCCTACAGTTGATGTCAGGAACCTCTACACGCCACATGCGGCTACGGTAGACCAAGGTGTTGATAACACCATCTTGGCAGGCCGTTATGAAACTCTCGGTCTCCGACTTAAGCCCGGCTGACCTTAAAAAGGCGAATGTTAGCCTGATCGATAAACCCAGCGTTTTTATATTTTACCACCTGGTACCCCTTGTACCAGGTGCTAGCTTTGGAGGAGCGTAGAACAGGTCATCTAGGTAATTTTGTAATGTTCCTAATCCATGGACCTTCACTCATCCTAAAATAGACATAGTATCTTGAACTAGTGTCCATTCTGTAAATATTCAACATATAAATAAACTTAACACGCCTCATTATAAGACGCCTCTCAATTAAAATTCTGTAATCTATATCAGCGGAACAGAGATACATACACAACAGTAAGTAAACTATTTATTTACACTTTTATATTTAGCTATAGATGATTTTTAATTAATTGTGCTAATGGTTTTTTGTCAATGTTTTTTGTTAATGTTAATTTTTTTTTACTTCATGTTATATAGCTATCATATATCTCACTCGCTTTACCTTTTTTTCTACTTTCTCCTTTAATATGTACGCCATGTAACCAGACTTGCCACAGTCTAACAGCACATTTCATTATATTCAATTCTTATTAAGTTGATAAAGTGGATTATTATTGTTATTGTCTAATAAATTCATTTATTAACAATTAAAAAAACAAAATAAGACAGTAATAGGCACCATTTATTTAACATTAGTTATCCATCATTGAAGGTCTGTTAAGTTTAATCCTATGTACCCTATCCGCCAGAGGAAGCTAAAAATAAATTTAATTATTTTAATTAATTTTTGTATTCAATATTTAGTGTTATTTTTTAATCCAATACAAAATTACAAATATGTAAATGGCATTTGCTATCGCCTAGAAAAAATCTTAAACAACTGCAAATAGTATGCATAAAGACGCTCCCATTGCGATATTTTCCAGTCAATATGGATGCAAAAAATTCTCCTGAATACCTTCTAATACTCAGCGATCTATACCTTATCCTGCTGTTTAATCCACCTGAGTCAGCTATATTTTAATATCAAGGATTAAATAGATATGACATTCCGCCGACATTCCTTTGATCTCTCTCTTCCTCTCTCTCTCTCTCTCTCTCTCTCTCTCTCTCTCTCTCTCTCCCTCTCTAAAATGTTAGAAAGTGACGTGCCTGTGCGATTAATATTCATAATGAGAAAAATCCATAATGTATTTTGTCCATGATAGATATTTGTAGTGTATGATTTCATCAGTCAGAAATACAGTTTAATGCTGCATATGCACATTGCTCACAGATGCTTCTAAATTGATAGAATATCTCTATCTTGATAATAAATCACTTTCTCAGTATCGCAGCTTTATTAATTTTTGCTAATATGTTTAGACTATTTGCTGTCAGTACTAATGAAATTTCCTGGATCAGGAATCATCTACAGTATTTTGCTATTGCTTAAGCCTGTTATATCTGTTTCCTGGTAGAGTGGCTGTTGGTTACCAGATTTATATTAATTATTACGTTTCTTAGGGTAATCCAGTACATACGCCATCTCTTTCTTTTATTTTATTTCAAATCTGCACACACTGCGAAAAAACAATACTTCCTCCTCTGACATTGTTTAGTGACTTCAGGTATGATAAAATTTCATTAGGAGAGCAGTGTACAATTTTATATTTTAAAAAAAGCTTTCAGTTTTGTGAATTTCAACACACCGTATCTCGAAAATATTTAGGTTTAGGTTTACATCATATTATGCGCATTAAAGTGCATGCAAAATAACCACCTATAAAAATAATACGCAAATTTATGAACTTACGAACTACTTTCTTTACAAATTGAGGAGGATCACCAGCACAATCTGGAAAAGAAAAATAGATATACAGACTATCTCCAAAAGATGTGGACAAAATATAAACAATATAGCGTTTCCATCTAGTACGCGGAATTCCAATATCTTGGTTAATAAACGAGATAAATTGATCTTTTTTTTCAATGTATCTAGTTTCTTAAGCTCTACATAATCAAGATAACGACAATTATACAGGGTATTACATTTCCGCTAGGCAGAGTACAATTATGTTTTTCTTCATGGCAACCTAAATTTTTTATAACTTTTTTCAGAATCTATATGAAAAATAAAAGGTACTTTATGTATGTGAAAATATTCACAGTTTTCAAGATATTTAACTTGAAATACTTTTTTCTTCAATATTCGACATACATAATAACTGATATACTGGGGTTATGCCAATCATTTTTTTGTATAAATGTTGAGCAAGAATGGCTCTTTGAAACACAAAAATACTGGGTGTGAAAAAAATCTTATCAAACATGATAAAAGGAAAATTTGAAAAATATTCCTTAATTCAATATTATTAAAACATAAGATGCACCACTAAATATTCTACAACTTTGCTATTTCCCTATACCTAAGTTTGATACTTTCTGTAAAAAGCGCACTTTCATAGAAAAATTGCTTTTGGCTATGTCTCTATGTCTTGAAATCGTAGTTTTAACGGTAAGATTACCCTACCTAATAAAGGGAATTTAAATAAAATTCTGAGCAGTTTAGAATGAATTATTCTAAGCAAAAGTTGGTAAATACGATATACAGAGTGTCCCGAAAGTAGTATGCAATATTTTACCAGCTGCTTCTCGGCCAGAAATAGGAAAAAAAGTTCATATAAACATTGGTCGAAAAATGCTTGCTAAGGGAGCTACAGGCCCCTAAAGTTGGGTCCCTGAGAAAGGTTTTTATCGAATCTCTCCAAAACCACTCAAAGTCAAATATTGAAAAATTACACAGCCACTACTCTTTTTATGTGTAATAAGACGGAATGGAAATAATTCAATAATTTTATCCAAGGCTGTCCCAAACTGGGGGTTGTGGGGTTAAAATAACCCCAACTATTTTGTGTGTAACTTTTTTTCTATTTTTGACGGTAGAATATGAAATTTTGGAGTTTTATAAGTAAAAAAGGTACTCTTGATGAACATCGATAAAATGCACTGTTTTTGAATAATATCGACTTGAAAATATCATAACATGGTACGAGATAGGTATTGGGAATCTAAACTAATTTTTTATTAATAGTAGGCTATGAATAAAAAAGAATGCTTCATGCTATGATATAATTTGATGTTAGAGCTGTCAACAAGGTTAATAACTTTGTATAAATAGTTGTATCCTAACAACGCGTATCGGAAAAAAACGCTTTGCCCCTTTTCTATCAGTTATTTCATTTGTGCGCCTTTAATCACGATTTTCATTAAGTCGATTTAAAATGTCAAGATTTACAGAGAGGGAAATGACTGATATGCATTTTGTGTACGGTTTTTGCAATGGTAGTGCATTAGCCGCAGTAAGGGAATGCCGACGAAGATTTTCCAATCGTAGAGTACCTGGGCGTCGAATATTTGCAGTTCTTCACCGGAATTTGGCAGACCATGGGGATTTTAAAAGGTCTCAAGGCGCAGGAAGGCCACAAGGAAATCATCGTATGGATACAGTTTTGAATCATTTAGAAAATGATTCACAAATAAGCATTCGAAAATTTTCAGAAATTGTCAACATACCCCGCTCAATAGTTAAAAAAATGTAAATACCTAGATAATTATTTATCTTAATTAATAATCTCAGATAGGAAGAATGACGGCAATGCAAGGAATACACTCATACCATCTTAGACGCGTGCAATATTTAACGGGGGCAGATTTTTTACCACGAGTCCAGTTTTGTCAATGGATATTAGCGAACAGAAATATTCTTCCTAGCATATTATGGACCGATGAGGCAATGTTCACTAGGAACGGAGCTTTTAATATGCACAATATGCATCATTGGTCGGATGAAAATCCACGAATTGTTCGGCGCACAAGTTTCCAACATAGATTTTCGGTGAATTTATGGGCAGGAATCATTGGGGATCAAGTAATTGGCTCAATAGAATTCCCCAATCGCCTTAATGCAGAAGAGTATTTAAACTTCCTCCAAAACGACCTTGTCGATTTATTACCGTTGAATGTTCGACACGAGGTTCGACAAAATATGCATTTTCAACATGACGGCGCGCCTGGCCATTTTGGGCGCAATGTTCGAACTTAGTTACATCAAAATTTTTCAGGCAGGTGGATAGGTCGTGGTGGTCCTATAGCTTGGCCACCTCGTTCACCGAATCTAAACCCATTAGATTTTTACTTTTGGGGTTATATGAAGGGTTTGGTTTACGCTACTGAAATAAATACACGAGAAGAACTACTTCAAAGAATAAATCAGGCTGGAAATGAATTAAGTAGAAATACATTCAAGACTTTACGGGCTTCTTAGATTTTAGAACGTCGAGCGAGACTGTATATCCAAGAAAATGGAAATTTGTTTGAACACCTGTTACAATAAAACTATGTAAAATTCAAATTTAATTTTGTTGATATAAAAAGATTACTGGATGATTTTTGTTCATATTGAGTATGATAGTTTCGCTCGAGTTATTCATAAAAAATATTTTTCACATATTTTCCAAGCAACAAATTAAAAATATTAGTATGTACTTTATATGGACATGAAATAATAGACAAAACTCATCTGATACAATGTATTTTGCTCCATATGTTATAAAATTTAAAAAACAAATGAAATTAGTTAAATTTTAAAATTTTCAAGTCAATATTATTCAAAAACGGTGCATTTTATCGATATTCATCAAGAGTACCTTTTTACGTATAAGACTCTAAAATTTCATATTCTACCGCCAGAAATAGAAAAAAGTTACATACAAAATAGTTGGGGTTATTTTAACAAATTTTCGAATTATTTACATTTCATCTTATTACACATAAGGAGTGTAGCGGCTGTGTAAATTTTCAATATTTGACTTTGAGTGGTTTTGGAGATATTCAATAAAAACCTTTCTCAGGGGCCCACCTTAACTAAGTAAGTATAGTTATTATACATGCTAACACATATTATTTACAGACATGTTAGAAGTTTTTTTTTTGTATATTTGCGTGAATGAATATATTAAGTTTCTCAAAAATCCAAATTTTCAAATTTTTTTAGATACACACATTTAAACATTAACTGTCTTACCTCCTCTACAATCAGCCTGTTTTACGTCTCCTTTGAAACTATCAATTATAACGCCTATATTTATATCTACAAATTTAAAATGTTTGTATTAAATGTACATATATAGTTTGTCAGCAAGGTGGCAATGGATCGCTTGATGTACAAACATAATTCTCTCGGTGGAGTAGTTGGCTCTAACCTAGAACGCGATGGCATGTGTGAGTAGATAACCTCTCCATCGTCCTGCGGGTTCGAATCCCGCCACCGGCACTGGTAATGCCGGTGGGAATGGTTGTCTGTTCACATTTTTTCATAAGTGTAGCCATCGCCAGTACATCGAGGAGGTTTTCACGGTCTAAATCATTGCACAGCTGATCACAGCTGATGTTAAGAGTCGGCTTCATCCATTGTGACCAACATTGTCAATAAAAGGCACTAGAGTGCACTGTTAGTATACAGTAACAGAAAATTGTCCGGGCCCAGACTCGGAAAAAAAATTAATCAATATGGTGAAATATCACCCTGTATATATTTTTTTAAATTCTGATATCAAATTCAGAATTTGCGTTTAAAGTCAATCAGAAAAGACTATTTTATTTTGCTGCCACACTCCTACTGTAACTGAAAACTTGGCTTAGAATTTGTGTTGTGTTTTCTAGCAGCTATCCAATGCAATATTTCAATAGAGATAAAGATTTTCATGATTTCAAAAAATTTTAATTTGTTTCAAGTATTTTTATGAAGGATTATTAATTTCATGCATAAATTAGAACAAAAAACCTGTTTGTGCCATAAAAAAAATGTATGAGTGGGGAAGTCTTTTACAACCCTCGAACTCAAAAACCGAGACTGTTTAGAGGGGGCTTTTATTTAGGAAAACATGGACATACAACCAATCCCACCGATATTACCAGTGGCGGAATTCGATTCCGCAGCTACGGTAGAAATATTTCTAGTCACACTTGGCATCGTCGGCTCTAGCCAACTACACCACCGGACAGTAATATATAAGCATATACGCATTTAAGCATTAACTGTCTCACCTCTTGCACCATATTTTTGTTTCTGTTTTGTTTGGTCATCATGAACATCATCTAAAATATTTACAAAATTAAAATGTTTGTATAAATGTACAGATATAGTTCATTTACAAGGTGGCAATGTGTCTCTTGATACACAAACTATACCGTATGTAAAATACTAAATGCTGCCAGTTAAAAAAGTTACTAGCGTGACTCCCACCATCATTGTTATGGTCAGATCGCTTGCTCAATTGGTCTTTGTTAATATTTTACCATATTTAGCATTTTACATACGGTACCTATGCAATGGAAGAATTTTGTTAAATTTCTCCAAAACGGTTTACCATGGATGATAAAATTTAGTATGTATTTCCAGTTCATAAATAGTGTTATTTGCGTGAAGTTTAAAAATATCTCTCTTAATAAATTCTGAGGATTTGGCTGTTAACAGCATTTTTTATGCGATATGTGGTTATACTACTATGTATGGTTGTACTACTATAGGTGGTTGTACGACTATATGTGGTTGTACTACTATATGTGGTTGTACTACTATATGTGATTGTTCTACTATATCAGGTGTTACCAGCACATTTTATCCATTAAAACTTATTATTTGTTTCTAAGTAAAACACTAAAAACCAAATTTATGATTTGACTAATAAATGTGATTATGAGAGTAAGTAGTGGAAAATTAATTTTATTTATTTAATTTGCAGCAGATTGTATAATTGTCAAATATGTTAACTAATTTAGTTGTTTTCATATCAATAATTTTGAAGATCATATAATCAGGATAACAAATGATTTCTAAAATAACTTTATTTAATGTTTTTCATTTATTGAAAATATGGGTTAAATTATTTAAATTATATAATAGAGATTGACGTAAACTAAATTGAAAATTATGATTTTCAACGATTTAATAGATTGTACTTATTAATATTCTAATATGAACGAATAATCATAATAATCGTAGATGAAAAGTACAGGAGATAATAATGTTCTTAAAAAATTATCATGGAATACTTGTTTTTAAATTTTACTAAACACAAAAAGTTTTAAAGAATAAAACACATTAACAGTCAAATATCCACTATTGTTTATTCGTTTTCTTTTAAATCATCACATAAATAACGAATAAAACTAATCATAAATCGGTAAGGAGAAATCTCTACGTGCCATCAGGAATGTACTGTCTATACGTAAGTTAGGTTCAGTCAACTTATTTTGGTTTGTTAATTATCCAGTTAAATTGTGTCCATACCTTTCGGGGACATACTGTATACAATGTATACACAATGTGTCCCCGGTAAATGTATAAGTAGATGTGAATGGCAAAAAAGTGATTCAGCTTTGTATGGAAAAAAAATATAAATGATCTATGTGATCATTTATATTTTGTAACATGTTTTACAAATAAAGAACGTAGATATTCTTTGTTAATTTAGTAACTATACAGTAAGTATAATTAATTATTATACATGCTAACACATATTATTTACAGACATGATAGATGTTTTTTGCCTATTTGCCGATGAGCGAATAATTTAAGTTCAAAAATTCAATTTTTTTCTTGTTTTAACAAATATATAGGTTTATTAGTGAACGAATTTTATTATTGTAGAAATGTAGAAACAGTGCTTACAATAAACTACCACTAAAGTATTGATCCCAGTAATTATTAAGGAAATTACTTAAGTAGAAGTCCTTTGTAGATTGGTGCACTGTTGTCAGCCATAGCGGTTTAGAGGTTTTTACCAAGATAGTGTATCCACCAAGAAAATGAGTTGAGCTTTAGGCATCAATACATCGCAGCAACTTGCAACTTTAAGACGTGTCTCCCTCTAGTGGCAGCTTACTGTAATCACTTTGTGTAGCCCGAACTTGGCAACTATATGAATCGAAGTTGTTAATTTATAGGATTATTTTATTTCTTGTTCTTGATCTATCTCTTCCTAGATGCAACTCCTTAGCTACGCCACGCCGATGAGGGACAATAACTCTGAGACAAGTGTCCATAGCTGCATAGTTGTTTATTTTTTGGGGCACTAAACTTTCTTTGTTTTATTTTGAACCCCAATAGCTCTAGTTTTGTTTGTATGTGCCAGGTGGAAACGAGCAGTGCATATAGAGCTCTATGTGTCGCCTGTGCTCATCGAAGCCCCCCTTATGTTGCACATGAGAACATGAAAGCACTAATTCAGTACTGTGTACTATACTTTCCAACTTTATTTTAATTCTTGTTCCTGATCTATCACATCCTAGTTCCAATTCCTTAGCTACGATAAGCTGATGAGGAAAGAACTCCAAAACACATATCTGTAGCTGCATAGTTGTTTTGGGGGGGGGGGGGGGGATATGGCACTAAACTTTCTTAGTATTAATCGAGACTGATTGACTGACTGACTGACTTGACAACGTAAAACTAAACGTTTATACTTTCTTTTATTTATAGAAATTTAAGGACACTGGAATAGTAATTTTCAATTTATTGTAAATTAATATATATATATATATATATATATATATATATATATATATATATATATATATATATATATATATATATATATACATATATTTATATTTAAACATCAACAGTCTTACCGATTTCTTCATCTTTTTTCACATTTGTTTGGTTAGCATCAACATCGCTATCACCATCTGCACCAACTACAAAATTAAAATTTTTGTATTAATGTACAGCTACTGTTTGTCAGCAAAGTGGTAATGTATATCCTGCTATACAAACAAAAGTCGTCAATAAGTTATTATAAAAAATATTAGCAAATACAATTATTTATTGTCTTGTGTTTTGTAGCAAACAAGGAGATTAAATTCAATTTAATCAGCAGCAAATACGGTAGTATATCTTTGTCATAAGGTAAATCTGATCAAAGCCATCTGTTGAGACCAATCGAATATTTTTATGACTTATTTGAGTATAATTATATAATTTGTGCTAAAATTAATTCAAGATAATAAATACTAGTTTTTTTGACATCGTATAAAAATTTTTCTAGTCGTGTACACAAATGTCACAAAATATTTAAAAATATACTTTTCCATTGTTACTAATATCGCAAAAATAAAAAGATAGCCACTTAATCCGTTCGTATGAATATTAGAATTAACTAATTCGGTTTTAATTAAGAAATGCATGCTCTGTTTTCTTTGTTATTCTAAATTTTGAAAGAAAATATGACGTAGTACATGTAAAATAAAGAAGCTATAAATTAAATTTACTAGAAACCACAGAAATCAAACGATAATTTCGGAAATTATTTATTGAACGACCAGTTGGACTAACTTATCGCCTCTATACATTTGTTTACTATAAGAATTTTCCAGTTCAGCGTAGTAAATAGCCCTCAATATTGTAATAAAATATCACCGACACTGCCCTTATCTGTGAATCTAATTTGCACTCATAAATCGGAATTAAAAATATCCCATCTTTAACGCAGTGAATAGCATTAGTATAAATTTTACATTGTAATTGTTTTGTTTATTAATTTTCCTCAGAATCGTTTAAAAATGCACGTTAACCACCGAAACTGGGGTACCATTGTTACAATAAATTAATGATAAAAAAACTACGTAAAATTTTTTATTTCTTGTTACATCTTCATGATTAATTATCATAAAGTAACGAATTACACACTTAAACACAAAATAAACTTCTGTTTGATTTTCACAATTTTAATAAACTTGACAGTGAGTACAAGACTGCGGAGTCTTGTACTCACAATCTGACGAAGCCACTGTGTGGCGAAACAATTGTCATAAGTTTATTAAAATTGTGAAAATCAAACAGAAGTTTATTTTGTGTTTATTTGTAAAAATGGATTTTCATCAAGAAAAGGTCGAATCAATCAACTAATTACACACTTCAATTTTTAATAAATAATAATTCTTAGACTTACCTGTTACTACCACTCCCAATGCAATCAACAATATGATTGTTACCTAAGAAGAAAACAGACCTATTTTATAAAAATAATAAAATTTAGTATAGTAAAATGTACCTTCTTCATTTTGATTTTCAGTTAAATATCTAGTAACTTCTAAGAATTAACTCAAATTACTTTCAACAGTTTACAATTTATATGTATGTAAAGTCTAATTCAAATATGTTTTAAGGTAATATAAGTAAGCTCTATTAGGCACGTATTAATTTTCCTTATTATGCATATCAAGAAATTGTTTAAAAATTTTAGTCATACTTACGTAATATTAAAAAGTTAAATCTTTCTCAGAGGGAAGTAAAAATGAAACACATTTTCTTATCAAAAAGAGCAATATGATACTGTAAGTATATACTATACAGGGCGTTTTTTTTTGACCGACCATTAGAAATATATTGAGAAACAAAAACATTGATCTGAAAATTTTGCTGTGGGCATAAACTGCTAGGATCTATTTAATAAAAATATTTTCAAAATGGTGGCATATCCGGGTATACCGGAAGTTGACCTCAACTTCGTTATTTTAAGTAGAATGACCCCATTTGTAATTTTTTTTGGATTCTACGTAAGATTCTGAGGTTCTTTTGTTAAAGGTTCCCTAAAATTAATATTTTTCAAGGTATATTTTTTTCCCCTAATTTTAGCAGAAAAGGTACATAAAAATTAATATCTGTAACGGTTAACAGTCAGACGTTGAAATTTGTTTGCAAGTAAGAGACAGTATTGAGGTTACTTATCATGTAAAAAAATTTCAAATTTTCTTACAATAAAGATTCTAGATGACGTCATCTGTCAAGTACACAAAAATGGCAAAAAGTCATTTTTTTTTAAATAGCATGCTACCTATTTAAATACACCAGTCGACGGAGAAAAAAAGGTGCTTCTAACCATGTTATGGTCTCCCTACACCCAAAATGTATAGTTGTCTAGATATGCGAGATATGCCTAACATTTTAAAACTCTCTGATGTTATGCTACTAACATGATTTATGAAAGAGAGTTTGCTATCAAATATTATACCGAAGTCTCGAAAGACAGTAGGCCTTGCAATTACGATATTCTTAAGAGTATAGTCAAGAATTAGTGCTTGTACTTTACTAAAAAATGTCATAACATTGCACTTTGTGATGTTTAAGGGTAATTTATTTTTAATGCTCCAAATATTAAGGTTTTCCAAATCTTTCTGCAGAGTAAAACAATTTTCAATATTTTTAATAATAGAATAAATCTTTAAATCATCCGTATATAATAAATATTTACAATTTAAATTAGATATAATGTCATTTATAAAGATATTAAAAAGTAAGGGCCTAAATTCGAGCCTTGAGGAACTCCAGAAGTGGTATGTATTTCAACAGACTGGACTCCATAGCATTACACAAATTATTTCCTGTTAGATAAGTACGATGTAATAAAGTTTAACATATTTTGCGAGAAACCATAACTCTGCAATTTTATTAATAAGATACTGTGATAAAATATGTCGAATGATTTTGAGAAATCTGTATAAATGACCTCTGTCTGAAGCCCGGCATCTAAAGAATTTGCTAAATACTGCGTGATACAAAACAGATTGGTAACAGTTGATCTCCCTTTCCTAAATCCATGCTGATAAGACGTAATGCGATATTTCATATAAAAGAAATTAAATTCATACACCAGAATTTCATAAACTTTAGAGAAATTATTAACTATAGTAATAGGCCTGTAATTTTGTATTTTGACTCGATCTCCCTTTTTGAATACAGGGACAACTCTAGAGGTTTTCCAAGTTTCTGGAAAAACAGCAGTTTTAATGGATAAATTAAAGATGATTGTTAGAGGATATGCAAATACACAGGCACAGTCTCCAAAAAAAAGACGGGAATATTGTCTAATCCAGTGGTAAATTTCGTAAATTTTTATTTTTTTTTAAACTTGCATACACATCAGTTTCCGAAAAACCGCTTATATGAAAGTTATCAAAAATTAAATCAGTTATTTCGTTTTCATAATTTTTATCGATATGTGTATACGAATCCTGGAAGTGTTTGGCAAAATTATTAACAATATTCTCATAGCCCAGTACATCTTCAGTATTATCAATCAGGTATGGTGAATGTATTTTTTTTATTATTTAAAAATTGCCAAAATTTGTTTGGATTACTGTTAATATTACTTTCGATATTGCTACAATAATTTTTATATGATATATCAATGTTTTCTTTAATTAATGTGATTAATTATGTAATAACTAAAAATTTATTCTGAGATTATCAATGTATAAATTTGCTGATATTAATTAAGTTGGAAAATTTCAACCTTCATAATTTAAAAAACTAACCTACTGTAATAATTAAACTAAAATGAAGTTCTTTTTTGATATACAGTTTTATTTAGAATTAAATTTTGTTTAATCCATCTTATGTCATTACAATAATCGCACAATATTTGGATTTTACAAAGAGAGTATTTTCTTATCCAACTCCTCTTGCAAAGCCCCTCTTATCGTAGAACATCGTCTGCATCGCTGACAATAGTCAACCCGATTTTTAGTGAAATGAAAATTAGTTTAACAGAGGGTAGTATATAAAAACGATTCAAATAAGAATTGTTTATCATGAGGAAATGTGCCGAACAGAACTCATGACGATTTCTCATTTGACTCATTTATCTCATTAATGAGAAAAAAGGTTTAAAATTTAATTTCATTAAATTAAAGAAATAAAGTTGGTCTCGGCAATACTTTATCATATCCAATTTGAAATGAATGAAAAATGAATTATTTTGTTTTGTTTTATTTCGTCTTCGTTTGTCTTATTTGTCTCGCTTATATCATTTGCGTCATGTATCTCATTTGCCTCATTTTCCTCATTTGTCATGTTTCTCATTTACCTTATTCATCTCATTTGTCTCATTTACCTCATTTGTCTTGTTTATCTCATTTCTCTTATCTGATTTCATATTTATCTTATTTATATCATTTCTCATTTATCTCTTTTCACATTTGTATCACTTCTCATTTGTCTCATTTCTAATTTGTCTCCTTTCTTATTTGTCTCATTTGTGTCATTTAAAATTTTCCTAATTTGTCTCATTTGCCTCAACCACATCATTTGTTTCGTTTTTCTCACTTATCTCATTTGTATAATTTGCATCAATTATGCCATTGGTCTCATTTAACTCATTTATCTCATTTATCCCATTTCATTTATCACATCTTATTTGTAATATTTATCTTATTTATGTTGTTTATTTTGTTCATACTAATTTATTTTATATAAGTATATAAAATACATGAAAATGGCATTTTCAATTAAAGCAATTTATTTCTTTCATGTCAAACTGAAAATGATAAGAAGGTAATGTCGAGGAGCACCTAGCTGCGACAGATTTTTTTTCCTTTGCTTATTTATTATTTTTTAATTTAAATATGAATATTGGATCTCAAATTGTATGCCCTATATGTACAGGATTTAACGATTTCAGGTTGATAATGAAAGACAACAATTTTGACATTTGTTCTTAACAGAAACAGGGCTGTCTGATCATGTGACCTCAAATGTTTGTAATATTCTGTAGTTTTTCGCAAAGGTGATTGTATTGATATGAGGAAACATTAAAGGATGCCACAAATAAATAATTAAAGAAAATATCTGCATACGTAAATTTTATTTAAAATTGTAGATTTCGATTTTACGGTAAGTGATGACTAGACATCGGACAATTTCTGTCCGTGAAGGTTCGGGACATGGGATAAGGGATAAACCTCTGTACTGTGTTCAGAGCATTAGTATAGCTTGATATTATCAGAATTTGTTCCCTACATGGAACGATTTGGTCGATACATCACTTTGTATAAGGAAAAGAAGCGTTTTAGGTCAGCAAATTTAGGACAGTTCCTCCACGGTTCCTCCAAAATTTCGAAACCAAAATTTGTTGCTAACACATTGTGTAATTTATTTTTATAGCACACCACGAAGGTCCGATAAGCCGCTCAGTGAATTCTGCACATTGCGGAAAATATTTACAGATTCATCTATAAGCATTTGTAACGCATTCTATTTTCGGGAGTGCTTGAATTAAAATTAGGAATCGCTCATGTATAGCACGTAACTAGTCTTGAACGTCTGGTACATAATATGCTGCCTGGCTTCGTTTTACAGCGCCCGACTCTCGGGAATTTAATTCCATGATAAACTGTTTAAAGCTATCAAAATGTTCAAAATAGTAGAATGCAGCTTGTAGGTATGTGCACAATGGCGAATATATTACTTGTGGCCGCAAAGATTATCCAGAGCGGCGCTCCTTAAATTGTTGTTGACGCGAACTGGCTGTTGTAATTATGCAATTAATCAGTTGACTGCAGGATATTGGTGACGTACTTCGTTGGCTACGCGATGCAAGGCATGAGAGAGGTAAGTTACATTGGGGCGGATCGTAAAAGTCTTTACATATATATGCCTCTGCGTCTGATACAAGCAGTAACACATTTTCACTTCTACCACCAATATTACACAAAGCATTTATCACTATTTCCTCACCTGTTCGCGCATTGGTTTGCAACACCCATTTGCTACATATTAACAGTGAAATTTTATTATGAATAGCACTTAAAATATGCATAATAACCATGGCTTTGTCAACAATAATAGACACGTCAGCTCATATGTCAGCATTTTTCGTATCCTTCGCGAAATTGTCCATAACATTGTTATGCATTACTGGAAGATATTTGTTGCGCATATACGAACTAGGGGTACTGGTCATGTGCGCATGTACTTCTCACAAATGTTTCAGATCGCTCTAAGAGTTTCACGATAAATATAGTCAACAAAAAAGACGCACAAGTCGTAAAAAAAGTGGTATACGCGGGTTGACCTGATGTTTCGTACTTTTCCCTTGACCAATATCTTACTATTGCCGGATTATGCCGGCCCAGTAATAAAAATGTGGGTTCGTTTGTGAATACCACGTTTTTAGTAAAATTTTCGTCTTCGTTTATTTTTTTCCATTACTGTTTCGCAAAATTCCATGCGAAAATATTACCAGTGGGAGAAATTTCATTTTTTTTCACTTTGTGGGAATGGTATACATTTTTCTTTAGAAGCACCTAACTGTCGTAGCATTTGTATTTACTGTCGCAGAAATTTGTCTATAGAAAAATGTCAGTTTCTCGTTGGTAGTAACGCAAAGTATGATTTCTAGCATTTCATTGTTATCGTTGACGACAGGAGGCCTCTTGTGTTGGTAGAGAAATACGCAGCCATGTTGCTCAACGTTTTGAATTATTTTATGCAGCGTAAATAGAGAAAGTGTAGGTTTACACCTTCAAATATCGCTGCAAATAATTTTTTTATTCATCTCATGGTAGGATTTTGTTGGTGCCATTTAATAATAAATTGTTTTCGTTCTTGTAACTGGTATACTGCATTTCTTTTAGAACGTATGTTTATTGTCTGCACAACTCACCTTTATTTATGTCGCTTGTGTTCGAAGTTTGAAGCAAAATGATATTGAAATTTGAAATGATGAAATGCGAACACTGCTTAGCGACTATGGATCCTCCTCTACTGCCAACGGTCAAACGTAAATTACGCATATTAATGGTCGTGTTCGCCACTTCGTGGTTTTATCTGTATATAGATTATGGAACACAGTGAATTAAGGAGTTCATTACTGATTTAGAATTGTACTAGTAAGGAAGAAATGAGATAGTAACTAGAATGGTGATTTATTTGTTAGATTGTGGTTACAATTAAGTTCCTCATTAAGTTATTATTATTAATTATAAATTAATTAAGCAGTGAGTAAGATTCAATCAACCATTCCATGGTTTGAGATGTTTGTGGTGACAACAAACACATAACTAGCTACCGGTTTAAACTTTTATATTTAGTTATTGTTGTTTTTCCTATTATTGTTAAATTAACAATGCCAATGCTACTACACACTTTTATATTAATTTAGATATTGTTGTTCCTTAAGTTAATTATGCCAATGCTTTTTATCAATGTTTTATTTATGTGTCTGTAGATCATCATTCCCAAGTAGACTGAGATAACCTAATATGACCAGCCTCTGCATGTGGCCTGCCAGACATTCGGCTGATTTTTGGCAGGCCGATATGGTCTTCAATTCAGTGAGCAACGTAAGCTTTATCCCTCTAAGGACCCAGATTTTTAGAACGACCATCTTGGCCGAGTAGCCTGGGTACAGAACTAGGAGTTCGTACTGGAAATCGATATTTGGGCCGCTTTTCCTCCTCCTTCAAGGTGATGCTTTTCTCGACAGTGGTCGAAAATTCGATGATATACATCATCTTGATTTGGTGGTCGAGGAGAACTATGCCAGACTTATAGCCTTGGACTAGCCTGACAGTCGGGAACGAGTGGTTCCAATAAATGCTTTATTTCTCGTTCTTGACAACGGACTTAATATCTCCGGAGCAGCACTCGTGTCTAGTCTACCCCGTAAGCCTTAGGTCGTAATATAGCACTCGTAATGCCGCGTTATGTCTATGAATATAGCCCCAAATCATGTACATGGGGAATGCAGAGATTAAGTGCATGAGCGATTCTAGCGCCGTGCGGCAGGTCCTGCACTTAATATCAGGAACTTCTACACGCCACGCTCGGCTGCGGTAGACCAAGGTGTTGAGAGCACCATCCTGGCAGGCCACAATAAATCCTTCGATCTCTGACTAAAGCCCGACTCCCTTAAAAAGGTGAATGTCAGCTTGGTCGATAAACCCAATATATCTAAGTTCTTATAGAAGACATCAGGCTATGATGTATCTACATGATACCGATACAGTTTTTCCTTTTCAGCAACTCAGACGATTTAGCTAAAGCTCAGTAACTGATTCAACGTAAGCACCTCGCCGGCGCCCCCTGGCGTCAAATGCAAGACTGAGTTCATCTGCGGCTCGTTTTGCTGCCTTGATCAATTCTGCTCACACTCCTATAGTTTCATGATGTTTCACAAATCGCAAGCGGGAATTTGAGCTCCTGAGGCTGTTACATGCCATACTCAGTACTATTCTGCCATGCGAAAACTGCAGACTCAAGGGTTCTGAGCCCCCATTGACCAGAAGCGGAATGGCAAGCATGTTACTCACCTTTTATTTCAAATCTTTCGGAGTCGGTGTCTATACTTGCTGCAGAGAGAATCCTTTATTTATTTTACACCCTGGATGTGCTATTGTTGTACAACCAGATATGTATCCGGCATCCAGATGTCAAGGATGCTTCCGTCTGCAAGCTGCGCATCTTCAGAGAATTCCTCGTATCGTCCTCCCTTAAGGTGAACGACTGCACATTTGTCCAACCCAAACTCCGTACCAATTATTGGCACCCCGATTAATATTATTACTGTTATTGTTATCATCTTTCCCATTATAAATTAAACTGGATTGAATATGTGTTAGGTTCCTTGTGAAACATCTTGAAAATAATTATTTTGAAGAAAAACACTGCTTTTAGATGTTTCAAAAATATATTTCGATACACTCTACATATGAGTATTCGTGAAAGTATTCATCTGTTATGCTTTTGATAAAGGTCTAACAAGTCGAAACATATGTAGAGTGTATCTAAATACATTTTTGAAACATCTAAAATAATTATAAATTAAACTGCTAAATTTATTTATTAAGAATTAAAGAAAAGAAAACGCAATAAAGCACAAATAGGCATTATTTATTTAACAGTATTTAACCAGTTAAGTTGAATCCTGTTTTTGGTTGTGATTTCCGCCAAGAAGAGCTAAAAAATAATTTGAATATTATGTTGACTTAAATTACATTATTCAATATTCAACAGTATGTTTTAAATAATCCAATACAAAATTACGAATATGTAAATGGCGTTTGCTATTGCCTAGAAAAAAATCTTAGACAGGTGCAAATGGCATGCATAAAGGTCTCACAATTAATGCAATGTTTTCCATACAGGAAAAATATGGATGCGAAAAATTCTTCTGAATTCCTTCGAATTCTCAGAAATCTGTACCTTGTAAAGTAGCGATTTTTACGTTAATAATTTTCTATTGCATTCAGACATAAACGTTGTTTTCGTTCACTTTGTATACGATAACGTGTGTCAATATTTCTTTTAAAACCGTTTTGAATCAAAATTTAATTTATTTTTGCAAGTTTAGTATTTGAAATAAGAATTATTTCTTTAACGTAATTGTTTCAAACCGGTTTCTTTTCAGGATAATCTTAGTTTGTTTATTATTCTAATGATAAATCTATTACTGTGTTGGTACTCAATCAAGCAAGAGGAAAGTAGTTTTAATTTAATTTAGTTTGATTTCAAAGCGAGTTGAATTTGTTTAATAATTTACCGAATAAATTATCAATTGATTTATTTTTAAATATTAATACCTAGCCGTTTTAAATTATTTCTTTCCGGAAATATAGTTTAAAAATTATTAGGAAGCGATTCCCAGCCTTGAAATATTTTATAAACATTTGTTTATATGAATTAACGCAGGAAATTTATTTAAATATGAAACAGCGTTTGCCACGTACAGCGGTTGCTTGCGCGTTGCATAGGTCCCCGCCATTCTATGACAGGCATTTGTGTATAAATTGAATGACACCGCGTGAAAGAATCACTTGTCTTCGACTTATCTGCGACTTCTCCGACTTGTCTTCTTCCAACAGTAGCCGTTCCAGTAAGCAGCACTCAACTACCGATCTCCCGTACACTCCGCAATCTGATAGTGGTAAGAATTACTTTGACTGTTTTACTGTTTTTATTTTGCATTTCTATCATTTACCATTTGTGTCCGAATTTACCGTTTATATCTGAATGTACTGTAATGTTATTTTGTCCGAAGTGCCTGTTGTCCGAATAAACCAGAGATATTTAGGAAAACTCACGATTCATTGATAAAAGTAGGGTTATCTATTTAACCACTAGTATCGAAAATCCGCGGTTATCATTATTTGTTGTAGCTGACGTAAAGATAGAACGCAAATACCTCGTGTGTGGATAGTTCCGTCTCAGTCATAGTTTCACGACCTGTAAGCTTTTAATACCTCGTGTGTGGATAAGAATAAACTAGGTAAACGCGGAATGGCATAAGTGAGATTTTAATACCTCGTGTGTGGACAGATTCTCACGCCTTGCCCCGAAAGTCAGGTACTAACCGATCCGTCCATCAGCCATGCTCACTGAATTTAAATTGTAAAAAAAGATAAGCTGGCAGCTGATCTGATAATCTGTCGAACTAAGTTATAAGTAATTATCGAGCGTTAACCTTCATGCATCCAAGCATATCTCTGGTCTAGTTAGTTTAAGGGACAGTTTATACTAAAATACTGACTGAACTACAGTGCTATAGAGTTAGAAGAGCAACGGGAATATTCGGTTGTCATTGTCTGTTGTAGCCGACGTAAATATACAACTCTAATGCCTCGTGTGTGGATAGAGTTCCGTCTCAGTCATAGTTTCACTACCAGTAAGGTTCTTATACCTCGTATGTGGATAAGATCTTACTAGGTAAATGCGAGGCGGCATAGCCGTCCGTCCGACACACGTATTAAATAAACCCCAAATCAGGGATATGAGGCGCTAATTCTAAACTATAGCACGCTCGCGATTATACAGTCAAATATACCGCCTATCCCTGGACTGACTTCCTGTGCTTGTGTCTTGCTAGTACTCTGTAACCGCTTACCACTAAATATTTTGCTGCACCGACCGCTTACCGTAATACCGCTTCATTAACGGCTTTGTGTAGCTACCAGTAGTAGTAGTTGCCATACCCATGCTTTATTTTGAATCACCGTTTGCTTGCTTGTGTAGATGCTTGTAGTAAACAGTTGATAGTAATACCGTAGTAGTAACTTCCATAACTTAACTGTACTTGATATAATATAACCGATTACCGCTTTTTGCATTTTCACAACATTTTGCTTGGTTTCTTGGTTGCTTAATTGTAATATAGGTTAATATTTACATTGTATTACAACGTAAATGTTGTGTATATATTTATTTTTTTTATATGTAATGTAGTAATGTAATAAATTTGTTGGTACACCGAGAATCATTTTCGGCAAGTAAGGTGAAGTTGTCCATTGCTACGCAAACGACAACCACACACACAGACCGCTTGACTGAGTTACCCTAGCTTCTGTCATACCGCAGATAGAATAAAGTGGTGTTCCTACACTTTAAAACAGGAATTGGCGCTTGAGACCGTTACCGTAAGAAGAAGTTCAAAGTACCGTTACTGTATTGAAGGGTGCCATAGTGACACGTCACGTACACACAAATAAGCATTGTGAAGTTTGCATACGTCACAACCTTACCTACCTATCTGATTAATTCGCTATATTCTAATATTTTTAGACCATTTGCTGTCAGTATTAATGAACTCTCCCGGATAAGCATTGAACAATGAGTTTGTCTTGTATTTGAGAATCATCTACGGCATTTTACTGCTGCCTTAGAAGGATTGTCTACCACGTAGGTAGTAAATATTTGATAGTTTTGATTTGCAAACAGAATACACAATTTTGAAAATTAAAATAACTATCTGTGACACAGCAATTAATCGTTTTTAAAATTATTCAACTAAAAACAGCAGATACCTAGGTTACTTAAGATTTATAAGTTACAGTCTTGTCCGAATAACAGATTTACAGAGGTAAAAATGTTCTTGAGCTATCGGACTTTAAACTGTTTTATTAAATAAAACTGTGGCCGACATTTCGAAAACATTTCTTATTTGAAGATGGTAAACCACATTGCTATCCTTCCTTCTCTTATATTCTTTAGCCATTTCAGGTATGATAAAACTCTATTAGGAGAACAACGTGCAATTTTATATTTTTCTGTTTCATGAATTTCAACACCTCATGCTCATATGAAGTTTCTTACGCAAAATGATCACCTCTATAAATAATACACAGCTTCACTAACTTACGTTTAAAAAAAAACCCTAGTGCAGAGCTAATTTGACCACCAATAGTACCTGGAAAAAAAATAGATATACAGAGTATTCCCGAAAGATGTGGACAGATGTCGGTTGAGGCTAATTTATCTATATACACAGATGTACACCCCTAAAGACTCAAAAGCCCTTTAAAGCAAACAATTTTTTTATTTCTCCAAAACGGTTTATGATGGACTGATAAAATTTAGTATGTAGTTCTCATTCATAAATAATTCGCTTAAAAATGCTGGATGGTTGGCGTTAAACAGCGTATTTTATCCCTTAAAAACTTTTAGTTTTTACTTAAATCAAAACATCAAGCTTACTGCATTTCAGTTTATAGCAAAACATTACTTTTTCTTGTCTGAGATTATTCGTTCTCAAGTAACATGCTAAAAGCCAACTTTATGATTAAAGAGTAATAAATGTAATTGTGGTAGCAGAAAGGAGTGGAAAATTAATTTTTCTTTTAATTTAAATTACAACAAATTGTTTGTGTTAAATATTTTAACTAATTTAGTTGTTTTGATTTCAGTTATTCTAAAAATAATATAATCAAGATAACAAATAAATGAATACTAAAATAACACCATTTAATTTTTTTATTTATAATAATAATAATAATAATAATAATATGTCTTTATTTATTATTGAGTACGAAAATAAATGGGCGAAGTTCAGTAGAGTATCTATAATAGATACTCTCTGCTCTTACACTTAACCCTATTTATTGACAATTGTGATTTTCCATGGTTTAGTAGCATGATTGTACTAATTAATTTTCTATGATTAATCTGAGATGAAAAGCATGGAAGAGAAAATTGTTATGTTACAAAATTATCATTTTTAGATTTTACTAAACACAAATTTGTTTAAAAGAATAAAACACCTTGGTAACCGCCAAACTTATTTATTATTGGTCTGTAAATTTGTCCGGACCTTTCGGTGACACTGTGTATTATTTACACACAACGTGCCCCAGACAGAGGTATAAGTAAATGTGAATGGCAAAAAAATTTTGTGTAGTGATTTCTTATTTCATTATTTATAAATGACGAACTTATTGAAGCTCATGTTTTACAGATAAAAACCGAACAAATCCTTTGAAAATTTGTAACTATAACTGAGTAAATATAAGTGTTATATATAACGGATCTTCATAAATGATCGTACACCACGTGACAGATTACTTACCTTTACAGCCTCGTCCAATTATCACGTCAGCAAAAGAAGGTTAAAAACCATTCCTCAGACACATACGCATGCGCAAAAATCCTCATTGAGTATTGCCATAATGTGAAAGACACAAAGATACAAGTTAAAAGGTACCAATTGATCACGTGGTTTACGATTATTCATGAAGGCTCTGTACTAACACAGCTTATTTACAAACATGATAGAAGTATAAAAAATCTAATTTTTTCTTATTTTTGAAGAACACAATAATACTGTATTTTTTTAACATGTCATAAATGAAATGCTAGGGTTCTTTGACTATGAGAAATTCATAGAACATAACAATTAAGCATTACATTAAATATTTTATGAAAAGACCATTGCCAAAGTAACAATTTTACCTTGTTTCCTATTCGAGATATAAAACAGCGAACACCTGACATGCGTGGAATTTCGAAAATTATATCATATTGTTTAAGTACCGCTGACAATTGAACCGAATAACATTATGTATGGCTTTGACTCATTAAGATGAAAATTACAATTTTACAGGGGTCCGACTACAGTGATATTGAAAACCATTACATTCTGGAAAAGGGAATCAAAAAATTTTAGATTTATATCCAGGCATTCACCACTGCCCCATGATAAAGTAATTATAAAACCACAACATGTCTTAAATACTCTATAACACTCAATACTACTAACTCGGAATTAACAGCTATAAAGTTTTATGGAAGGCTTGGCAGATGCCTTGATAAGTTACTCGTAAGTCAACAAAGACTAAACGATAAATTAGTTTTGATACAACTTATTGAAGACCTTTTTAAAACTTTCTTTAAGACAAAACGATCTTTAAGTGTACGTGCACATGAATAAATCTGGCATAAATCACTAGTTTATGAGCTGGTCACTATAAAGCACTAATAAAACTTAAATAAATCTAAATGGTATTTAAATTCTTACTTGGGTTTTATGTCGCATTTTGCGATGTGATCACCTTTACCAGTAGCATTAGATATGTTGTGTTCTCCTATGAACTTATGTGTATTGCAGGCTAGAGATAGGGATAACATCACATCACAATGATATGACTAATATTTGTTAAAGTTTTTGTGGACTAAATCTACAATGATATAGCGCGCCACCTCATAATATAAACTACTAATCCGGATATGTATGATTTAGAAGTTGCAACACATTTGGCTGTCCCAACTGATGCAGTTCTATACCTTTGCACATCTCAACATTGTTCACCCAGAATACAATAGTACTATATTTAGCACGACAAAAACAGCAGTATTTTCTATGATGAGACTTGCGTAATATCACCTTTGTAGTTAATTCACAAGAACTTTACCGAATATTGATAATGCTATTGAAATGTTATCCTTTTCTTCAGCCTGTAGTAGATATTAGTTCATAGGAGAACGAAACATGTAATTAGTAATGAGGATCACATCGCACACACGACATACCAATGCTCTTTTTGTAAAATGTAGGCATATGCACATTTAAACATTAACTGTCTTACTTTTTCATCAAAATATTTTATCTTACCACCAAAATCACCGCCATCATCACCTGCAACATCTACAAAATAAAATTTTTCTATTAATGTACAGACATAGCTTGTGAACAAGATAGCAATGTATCTCCTGACATACAAGCATAATTCATCGATAAGCTAGTATGGAATTTCTGAAGATACGCTTCCAAAGCAAAAACATGAAAGTGTAAAAAAAAATGCTTAATTTATTATCCAGTGACAATAACAAATATTTTTTTAATTCAGATATACACTTGCCAAATACAGGGTTAATTATCAATATTCCACTTTCAGCATATCAGTAAATCTAGCTTATTAATGATTACTTATTACAATTCTCATGATATAACAAAGACACATTTACTTACTATTTTTATCACAACATATAAACTATTATTAGAGTGGAACGAAAAATAATATTAATTGAAAATTTTTTGCTAATTATTATTTACTAACTTTTACAAATCTTATCACAGAGAAGTATAACATATATCTTATTAAACAATAATTTTCCCGGCTATTTGCCAAAACGCTGAAACTTGGATTACAAAAAAAGATAATATGCACATTATGTTCAGTACAACTGACTCAATAATGTTATTTTTAATTTCAACTATTCTGTCTAGTAAAACCAAAAATAAATAAAACACAAGGTACTCACCAGTTGACACTCACTTTAAAAAACTTTAAAATGTCTACCGACACGTATTTCTGCTTGCCATAGCGTCATCAGGATAGCCAGCACATTTAAAGAATCCAAAGTAAGGAAACTTGTAAACCTTAATGTAATAAACATTAATGGCTTCAGAGAACAGAATAATTGAAATTATATAGTGGAAATACCCTTTGGGGTCAATGAAATAATTTAACAACAAATTAAGTTCCGCTTCTTGATAAAAGTTAAAATATAGAGTGGAATGAAAAATAATATTAACTGAAAATTGTTTAAAAAGATATATGTTATACTTATCTGTGATAAGATTTGTAAAAGTTAGTAAATAATAATTAACAAAAAATTGTAGCGATTGAATTCAAACTAATCATAAAGTAAATTAAGTAATTGTGAATCAAGGCAATAAATATTTGTTTTTATGACGATTATTTTTATTAACTTTAGATATGAAAATTAACTAACTGTGTTAATTATGAAATTTGTGTCGATTTTTCTTTGTTATTCGGATTATGTAAGTCAATCTGATCGTTCATTCAAAATTAAATATACTACAAGATCATAAGTATTTACCTACGATCTTGTAGACTCCGACAAACAGATCAACTTTTCCAATCATATTTTAGAGTCGTCACAATTTTTCAAATTTGAACAATATTACATGTAAAATAAAATTAAATTTACTAGAATCCATAGAAGTTTTTGAATCAGATAATAACCTATCACCCACATATCCTTATTTGTCAATCTAATTTGCACTCGTAAATCGGAATATAAAGTTTCTCATCTTTAACGTTACAAATAGTTTTAGTATATTTTGTTTATTCATTCACTTCAGATGTAATTGAAAATGGAACGTTAACTGCCAAAACTGCAGTAACTTTGAGTTATAATTAATTAGTGATAAAAGAAAACAAAGTAAAATGTGTTTCTTGTTATATCATCAAGATTAATTATCACAAAGTAACGGCTTACACAGTTCAATTTCTTAAAAAATATTAATTAAACTTACCTGCTACTGCTATTGTTAATGCAATCAATAATATTATTGTTACCTAAGAAAAAAGAACTAGGTATTTTATAAAAATATTATAATTTAATGTAGTTAGATTTACCTTCTTCATTTTGATTCGAGGTAAAATATCTAGTAAGTTCAAAGGCTTATCTCGTTTCTTTCAGCAGGTTGGAATTATATTATATAAAGTCTAATTCAGATGTTTTAAAGCAATGTAAGTAAGCTCTGTTAAACACGTTTTATTAATTTTCCTTGTTATGCTTATCAAGAAATAATTGTTTAAAAATATCACTCATATTTAAATATTTTAATGTGAACCAATGAAATACTAATTTATTGCTTCAAAAATAACAATTAAAAACTAGGAAACATATTGTCCAAGATCAGTAACGGATAATAATTAATTTACTTAATATAGTTGAAATTTAGAGTACCTACACATATGAACTATGTCACGTAATATGATAAAGTTAAATCATTCTCAGAGGGAAGTAAAAATGGAATATATTTCATATAGAGCAGTATTATATCTACTATAAGTATAAACTGCACCTGTAAAATTATTTGGAAATACACTGTGTTCTTAAAGTAATAAATTCGATAAGATATTATACAGGGTGTATCAGATTTAAAGCGACATAGTGTAACGCGAGATAGAGCACACTTAGCTGAGTTAAAAACACACCCAAATTGATCCTTGAATATTAACAGTTTTTGAGATACAGAGCATTTTAGGGTTTTTGACTGAAAGTGTAGTCTGACATATTTCTGGAATGGCTCTGAATAATTAGATAAAATTTGGTAAAAATACTATAATCTTTTAGTACAATCAAAGGCATAAATTACTTTAGAAGAATTCCAGGACCAGACTCAATTTTTACTATGTTTCCCTCATAACATCACTCTGTGTATCATTTTTTGGTATGTGTTAGTAAACGTTTGAAAAGTCAATGGACCAGTATTTTAATAATATCATAACCACACTAATTAGGCATCTTCATTTCTTTGTACAAGAAATACACATTTATTGATAAATTAATGGTTCGTGCAGGGCAGGGCTCGATTAAAATTCCATGATTAAGTAGGTACAGTTCATTTAAATTTGTTATTCATATTATGTAAATCATTTTTGAAATACAATAATAATAAAAATAAGTGACTAAAAAGTTAATATTGATAAGAATATATTGTTATTTGTTTTATTTGATATAGTTGAGTTAGTCCTGGAATGGATTGGACCTTTGATGCAAAGATAACACTGACGTAGTTTTCCACGAAACATCAAAACACTATATACTGCACTCGACGCGAGTTTCACCACTCAAGTTGGCATCATCTGGAGATTATTAAAACTAACCTTATGCTAACAATGTACCCTATTTATACCTAAACTATAGTCACGGTTCGGTGAACCGTGACCCGCTAACCAATAAAGCGGGCTACAAAGAATTGGCCCTCTGTCGCTATTCATACTATTTTTACACTTTGTGATTTCCAAACTTTCAGTGGCATCCAGCTGTCAGTGTAGTATTTGTTACATTCCTAATTAATCTTAAATTGCTAATATCTATTTTATGGTTTTTCTCAAACGCATGTTGGGCAACACCAGACTTATCTGTTCTACCATAATTTAGATGGGCCATATGCTCTTTGAATCTAGTTTGATTTAATGGTCTTGTTTGTCCAACATACTTTTGATTACAGTCCTTACAGCTAATTTCGTAAATCCCCCACTTTTGGTTTGTTTGAATTTTGTCTTTTGGATTGCCTAAAAGCTGTTATAGTTTATTTCCCAATGAATGAACCACTGCCATACCTATATCTTTAAAAATCTTACCAATACCACGAGTGATTCGAGGATCAAATGGAATTGTTTGTAAATTAAACAGTCGTTTCGCGTCAGTTAAATTCACATATGAAATTGAAAACTCTGGACAACTACCATTTTTAGATGTATTAATAATTAGAAATAGTGATAATAAGTTGACATATACAGAAAAGATACCAGTACTCTAATATATATCCCTAAGGACTCTCAGCATTGTGCTCAATACAAAATGGCGAGTTTTAATTTTCTAGTCCATCGTCTGTTAAGTATCCCCAAGGAGAGGTTTGAAAAAGAAAAGACATTGATTAAGGATATAGCTGCGAGTAATGGATATTCTGTAAATTTAATTGATAAAATAATTAGGAAACGAAAATTCACTTCGAAATTCCTCGACCTTTCAAAATTAAAGAGTAAATCAGAAATTTATATCGATTCTATTTGATCCTTGAATCACCCGTGGTATTGGTAAGATTTTTAAAGATATGAGTATGACAGTGGTTCATTCATTGGGAAATAAACTTTAACAACTTTTAGGCAATCCAAAGGACTAAATTCAAACAAACGAAACGTCGAAGATTTACGAAATTAGCTGTAAGGACTGTAATCAAAAGTATGTTGGACAAACTAGCCCGATCAATTCAAACTAGATTCAAACAGCATGGCCCATCTAAAATGTGGTAGAACAGATAAGTTTAGTGTTGCTCAACATGCGTTTGAGAAAAACCATAAAATAGATATTAGCAATTTAAGATGAATTAGGAATGTAACAAATACAAGATAGCTGAATGCATTTGAAAGCTTGGAATTCGCAAAGTGTAAAAATAGTATCAATAGTGACAGAGGGCCAATCCCATGTAGCCCGTTTTATTGGTTAGTGGGTCACGGTTCACCGAACCGTGACAATAGTATAGGTATGAATAGGATATATTGTTAGCATAAGGTTAGTTTTAATTATCTCCGGATGATGTCAACTTGGTTGGCGAAACGCGCGTCGAGTGCAGTATATAGTATTTTGGTGTTTCGTGGAAAACTTCGTCAGTGTTACAGTTGAGTTAGTTACTAAATACCTAAAATAACAGAACGATGTAATTAATTCAAATTAGAATAGATTTTCGTCCGATCCATCTGTTAGGATAGTGTTGATTCAGATAATATCTGACCGGTACAGAAAAAATGGATTATGACACTATTATGCTTAAACCACATGCTCCTAGTATTGATGCATTGTAATAAATCTGGCAAAATGTCTAAGAAAATTTAAATAAACGTCACCCGCTAACCTTCCTCATGGCCCTATTAAATGGCTAAGATAATATTATTGTGCAACAGAAATGGGAGATATTTTCCAAAAATATCTAAGTTAGTTCGGTATTTAGATACTTTTCACAAAAAGTATCTAAATACTAAAGTTGCTTTCTAAAGTAACTAGATACTTAAAGTTATCTTAGTCACTTTTGAGTAACTTAGATATTTTATAAGGAACTCTTACTGATGTTGCCTAAGATAATTTTAGACAACTCGAGGCCTTTTTTATTTAAAAACCTTAACGTTGTTAATCATATTTTTTTTTTAGTGTCCTCTCCATCCTGTACATTTTTTAGCAATAATATAACCGGTTCCTTCCTTGATAAAAATATCAACTATATGCCAAATTTAATTTTCCTCGATCAAAAAATACTTCCCTTACGCAAGCGAAGGAAGTAAAAACCTAAAAATGACACGTATAAACTGTCACTTCCGGTTGACCGATTTTAATAAAAATTAAGTGAGCTCTACCAGTCAACGTCAAAGGGTCATATACAGGGTGTTTCACTGAGGACGGACCAAGTCCGCAGTGTAATATAGGAGCAATAATACACATCGATTTGACCCCCATTTGTGTTATGCGAAATTTGTTAGTTTAGGAGTTATTTAGATTTTCGTGTATTTGAGTTAAACTCCGGTTTTGTCCGGATATTTCGTCATTCCGGCTTAACTATTAGTATTTGCGTCAATTTTTTTTATAGGCATAGTTCAATAGCGGGCCTATCATTCTGAGAAACAATATTTTTTTTTGCACCCAACCTATTTGGACAAAAAAAAATTAAAAATTTTATGAAACAAAAAAACTGGCTACATGTCAGTGGTTTCCTTTGTGTGGTTGTCCGAAGCTGTGTACATCCTTTCAACTTAGCAGCACCGTGCCGATGAGGGCAATAAGTTTGAAACACATATATTGACGATTTGCATCCTTTGCGTGGGTCTCACCTATGATACCTTCTACTCCTTAATTGAAAAGTGGGATTTTCGCCTTTTACACTGCACAAAATTCAAAATTTTCGATGTGAAGTCGTAGCTGAATGAAATTTATCTGTTTTTTTTTAAATAAATAATTTGGACTATATTCCTTATAAATTATATGTAAATTGTTTCAATTATGAGTTAGATTCCGAATTCGAATAAAATAATTTTACCAAACTTTACTAGCTATTTAGTTCGCTGCTACTGTACGGGAGAAAAAAGTTGTTTACGAAGAAGTTCGGTCGAGCGCACTGAGAGACAAGTGTGTTTTTTTAGCGGGAAGAGGAGAACACTAGACAGACAGTCTAGAGACACGGCAGTGGAATGTCGTTGTTAAGCATGAGATAACTTTGTGAGTTAGTAAGGTGCACGAAAAGCGATACTGATTTATGAAAATAGCTGATATGCTTGGAGTGTTGTAAGGCCCAGGCTGTACGCTCGACTCAGGAGGAATGAGTAAGAATGTTTCATTATATTGACGTCTGGATGACACAAGAGATATGTAAATTCTGAGAATTTAACTTCGAACCTCTAGGTACATAGGCACTACCCATTAACTTGTGGTCGCGAGTGAACAATAAATTATTGACATACATTTCTAAAAGATATGAAAATCTGTCTCGTGCATTTGAACTAAATTCGATTAACGTATTTCACCTTTATTTGTAGTTGATAATCATTGACTGCTTAAATAGCTACTAATTTTTTTCCATCTTATAATGGTAGCATGATGTTTTAAGTTAAAGAAAAACACTATAATTTAAAGCTAAAAAATGGTGGCGCCCAATCGTAAATAAATTAGTTGATTTTATATCGTTTTGTACCCTTTGGATTTGCAATTGTCGTGTATGAACTTGCTCTTACTTTATTTAGTTATAAGCTTGATATGATTTATCTGGTTAATCTCTTTGCTTCCCAGTCCCAAGAGTAGAGTCGTAATCATTGCTAAGTTTTGTTTCTATTCATTTAATTAAACTATTGTTAATTATATGGGACAGTTAACAGTTCCTTAAGTTAATAGTGTCAATGCTTTTTTTCAATGTTTTTGTTAATGTGTCTGTAGATCATCATTTCTGAGTAGACGATGATAAGCTAATATGACCGCCCTCTGCATTTGGTCTGCCAGCCACTCAGCTGATTTTTGACAGGCCGATATGGTCTTCAATTCAGAAAGCAACGTAGGCATTATCCCTCTGAGGAGACCGATTTTTAGAACGACCGTCTTGACCGAATAGCCTGGATACAGAACTTGGAGTTCGTACCGGCAATCGAGATATTTGGGCCATTCTTCCTCCTCCTTCAAGGTGATGTTTTTCTCGGCAGGAGTCGAAATTCGATGATATACATTATCTTGATTTGATGGTCGTAGAGGACTGTGTTAGAATTATAGGCTTGGATTGACCTAACAGTCGAGAACGAGTAGTTCCAATAAATTCGACATTTCTCGTTCTCGACAACGGACTCAATATCTCCGGGGACGTAAGGCAGCACTGGTGTCTTGTCTACCCCGTAAGAGTGCATTAGGTTGTAATATAGCAATCGTAATGTCACGTTATGTCTATGGATGTAGACCGAAATCGAATACTTGGGACTGCAGAGAGCAAGTGCATGAGCGAATCCGGCCCCGTGCGGCATGTCCTGCAGTTGAAATCAGGAACCTCTACATGCCACACGCGGCTACAGTAGACTAAGGCGTTGATGGCACTATCCTGGCAGGCCACATAAATCCCTTGGTCTCTGACTAAAGCCCGGCTAACCTTAAAAGAATGAATGTCAGCTTGGTTGATAAACCCAATGTATCTACTGCCGACACAGTTTTCTCTTTTCAGCCACTCTGATTCGGGGTCTTAGTCAATTGAACTGAAGCTTAGTAACTGATTCAATGTAAGTACCTCGCCGGTGACCCCCCTGGCGTCAAATGCGAGACTAAGTTCATCTGTGGCTCTTCTTGCTGCCTTGTACAATCCTGCTCCCACGCCTACAGTTTTATGATGATTCACACAATACAAGAGGGGATCTGAGCTCCTGAGGATGTTACATGCCATACTCAGTACTACTCTGCCATGAGTAAACGTCAAACTCAAGACTCCTCGGCCTCCCTCTTCAACGTGGGAGGTACACACGAGAAGCGGACGATCTGGGATGAATACTTCTGTGAATATTCATCATCTTGTGGATATCTGCCTAACTGACGCAACTCATCTAACGTCCAATTAACTACTCCACAGGAATAGAGCAGAATTGAAACGGCAAGCATGTACCTCACAGATACCTTGTTATTTCTCGAAAGTTTCGAAGATCAAATCTTTGGACGAATGACTGCATATTTGTCCAACCAGAACTCTGTACTAATTACCTGCGTATATTGTTCGACCACCTTTGAAGCATTTTGTAGACATAATGTTTAAGATCATCCATATAAAACAGTTGGCACCCCCGATTATTATTATTGTTATTGTTATCATCTTTCCCATTATAAATTAAACTGCTAAATTTATTTATTAACAATTAAAAAAATAAAATAAAACACAAATAGGCATTATTTATTTAACATTATTTAATTAACATTGTTGAGGTGAGTTGATTCCTGTGTGTTTATGTTGGCATGCCAAAAGCTGAAAATTAATTTGATTATTATGATTGATTAACTTAAATTACAGTATTCAATATGCAATATTATGTTTTAAATAATCCAATACAAAATTACAAATATGTAAATGGCGTTTGCTATTGCCTAGAAAAAATTTTAGCTACAAATACTATTTGCATAAAGAAGGTCTCATAATCAATGCATTGTTTACCATACAGAAAAAAATATGGATGTGAAGAATTCTTCTGAATCCCTTCGAATTCTCAGAGACCTGTACCTTACCCATCTGATTCATTCGCTGCATTCTATTACTTTTAGAATATTTACTGTCAGTATTGATGAACTCTCCCGGATGAGCATTGAACAATGAGCCTGTCTTGTATTTGAGAATCATCTATGGCATTTTGCGGCTACTTTAGAAGGATTGCCGTACGTAGGTAGTGAATATTTGAATAATCTTGATTTGTAAACAGAATATACAATTTTGAAAATTAAAATAACTAACCATGGCACAGCAATTAATCGTTCTTAAAATTACTCAACTAAACACAGCAAGAAATCGTCATTTAATCAATATTATTTAAGATTTACAAGTTATAATCTCGTTCCAATAAGAGATATATGGAGGTAAAATAATTCTTGAGATTTCGTACTTTATTAAGTTAAACCGTTGCCGACATTTCGATTTCTTTTTTCTGAAGATGACAAACATTTTTATCATTCCTTTTTTTATATTGTTTAGCCATTTCAAGTATGCTAAAATTCCATTAGGAAGCAGCGTGTAATTTTATATTTTAAAAGGACACCCCGTAACTCGAAACAAGACGTTTATATGTGCTCGTATGAAGTTTTTGCGCTAAATAATCACCTCTACAAATGATACAATTTACAAACTTACAGCCAAATCTCTTATATGCGGATTCAAAAAAGTCCTTGAAAGTACCTGGAAAAGAAAATAGATGTAGAGGGTGTCCCTAAAACTGTAGACAAAATATGGACAGTATATAAATATTCTACGGACCAAAATTAGTCTGTTGAAGCTAACTTATCTTTAAAAAAAAACATTTAAAAAATGCAGGGCTTTTTGGCGGCTAACAGCGTGTTTTGTATCTTAAAACTATTTGTTTTTACTAAAATTAAAACTTCTGTGTGTGCTGCATTCCAGATACTTTTATAACGAAACGTTGTTTCTTGTACATTTCAACTAAGATTATTCGTTCTTAAATAATATACTAAAAACTAACATTATTATTGATATTAATAACTGTAATTAATTATGCTGACAGTAAGCAGTGAAAAATCAAAGTTGTTTAATTTCTTTTACAGCAGGTCGATTAATTATTAAATATTTTAACTAAATTAGTTGTTTTGATTTCAGTTATTTGAAAATAATATAATCGGGATAACAAATGAATTTTAAAATTTCTGATATTTCATTTGCTTCGTATTGTTACATATTTGCTATCTACACAAACACCTCAAATCGGGGCCTGCCTTTCTTTCGTTGTGGGTTATACATCCAAACCATAACTCTCGCCTGGAACTCGCCTGAATTGGCAAAATTGCGGTCATTTGTTATAGTAGTTCGGTCTCGTACCAACTCATGAATATTCCTCAGGCGTTCACCAACTTCATCTGCGTAATTGTAGTGATTTCCTTTCCATCTGAGCTTTCCCAGGCTCTCTTTAACAACCATTGTCTACTCTAAGAGAGTCTCATTGTGCCCACAAAGCCCACAAATGTCCTTCAAATCGGGTCAGGAGCCTCTTTCTTTCCATTCCAGATAGGACCAGGTTCCTTATCGTTTAACTGCTCTTCTCTTAATCCAAATCTAGAATTAACTCGTATCCAAAACGTAGAGACCTTTCCGTTGTGGGTATGAATGAACTGGACTGGAACATAGTGCTGATTTTAGTCTTTTAAATGATGTTTCGCACTCTGGTATCCATTGGTACTGAACCTTCTTTTTTGTAAGCTAGTGTAACGGCTTCGCAATATCAGTAAATCGTACCACAAAGTGCCTGTAATAGGTTTACACGTCAGATAACCTTCGAACTTCGTGATGATCGTGGCCAATCTCACACTGCCGAAATCTTCTCCGGATCTGTTCACGACACGTCTAAGAAATTTTACTACTTTTTCAAAAATTAGGAACTTCTTGGGGTGTGTATTCGTCATTCTTTCAAACACTTCTTGAAGGTTCTTTAAATGTTCTTTAAAGTGTAGTCCCATAACTAACACACAAGATAAACCAGGCACGTTTTCCAGGCAAGTCCCCCCTAGTACTAACTCCATCGGTCGTTCAAAAGTCGCTGGCTCATTGCACAGGCCGAGGGCATCACAGTGAATTTGGTAAATGCCACTGTCGACAAGTCTGTATTGTCTTTGTCAACTGGACGAAGCTTCACTTGCTCGAAGATTCAGAGTGGAATAAACCGGCCAACGTGCTTAATGTGTTATCAAATCGGAGCAATGGAGAGCTGTATTTTCTTGTGACATCATTCGGCTTCCCATAGTCGACACAGAATCTTAAAATTCACAGGTTATCAGCACACCATCTAATGACAGAAAATATCAGTCCAGATATGTATGTTGTACGAGTTGCAGCATATTTGTCTATCAACTTACCAGCAGTTATATACATCTGTCCACATTTCAACTTTGTGCCTCAGAATATATTAGTAGTGTATTTAGCATTTCATAAATATCTTCTTTATCATTAGATGGCGTGCTGTATCACCTTTGAATTTAATCCACAAAAACTTTAACAAATATTCATCATGTCATTGTGATATCCCTTTCTCTAGCCTGTAGCACACATGAGTTCATAGGAGAACGAAAAATGTCCACTGCTATTGGCAATGTTCTCATAAAATATAAGCATGCACACATTTAAACATTAACTCTCTTACCTTCCATATTAGTATGTTTTTCTTTATCTTTATCTTCATCATCACCACCTGCAACATCTACAAAATTAAAATTATTAATTAATGTACAGATACAGTTTGTGTCAAAAAGTGGCAAAGTATCTCCTAATATACAAACATATCTTTTCCATAAGTTAGTATAGTATTTATGAGCATATGCTTCGTAAGCAAAGACATGAAAATATAAAAAAAATTGCGCAGTTTATTATAGTCCAGTGATAGTGACAAAAATAGATAAAATATGTTTCTACTTCAGATATATACTTGCCAAGTACAGTGTTAATTACCAATAATCCACTTACAGCAAATCAATGAATTAAATCAAGCCTATTAATTATTACTATCATAATGATTTTAAAAAGACGTATTTTAATTTGTTTCTTATCACTAACAATCGGGGGGTAATCTGTTGAAAAAAATTTTTACACCAAACTTCTATTTCTGAATTATTTCCACGAAATTCCACTATTTTAGCTAGGAATTCTAGAGAATGGAATTCCAAAAGAATTTCAAGGAATGAAATTCCAAAAAAATTCCAGGGAATGGAATTCCAAAAGAATTTCATGGAACTTCACGAATTTCTAGGGAATTCCAAAAGTATATATATTTTTCTTAGAGCGAAATGAATAGCTATTTTGAATCATTTATTATAACAATAACATTTTATAAAAATATTTGTAAAAGCCATTATATAGACTTAAAAAATAGATTCTAAAAATAAAACAGAATAAAATAAAAATAATATTTTCAATACTTTACTATCATGGTAGGATGGAAATGGTTAGTATTCATTACAACAAAAGATGGGAGAAAAAATTTATAAGCAGATTTATGAAAAATTCAAATAACAGATCGTAAAAATAAAACAACAAAGTAAAATCAACCTTTCTTATAAATAAAACTGTATCCAAATTGCTTTTAATGAATACCCTCAAGATCAATTTCAAATTTGAAATAACTTCCTTTTCGGCCATCATGTATGAATATTGGTTCTACTAAAACTTGAATGTCGTAAAATATTAAGGGGCCTATGTTAAGAAAAAGCCTCCGTTGACTGTGTCTCTCTCTAGGAAGTTCCGAAAGTGACAGACGTATATAAAATAAATGAACGTCGTGCAGAAAAGAATTTTGGTTCCAGAGTACGTGAACTAGCAACACATTACGACGGGATAGAGTAAAGCAATAAAATCTATTGTTCTGGTCGATATGTACACTCTGGTTAATAAATATAGTAGGGAACCAAGCTCTCCGCGTATTAACAACTCGAAATATAAACTGAAATATAATAATAATTACTTTCTTTTTATTTATTATTAATTAATAAATAAAAACTGCTGTCTTTTTGGGTTTCGACCAATGTTACAGTGGAATTACTGACACGTAAATTATTAAAGAATAGAAATAACCGTCCTAATTATTTTATTTTAATTATATAATATTATACTCCATAATACAGTTTAATATTTAGTGTATGCAGTTTCTACTGGAAAAATGATTTAGGTAGTCCATTATGGGTACTATTACGTAATTTATTGATGGGTAAAGTAATATTGTATAAGTAATTGTATGTTGTGTGTTAGTTGTACCTCACCATATTCCACTCTTCATTTTTATCAATTTACATTTTTCTCTTCTCATTCTTTAATCTTCATAAAACATTCTATAATCTATTCATTTTATATAAACACATAAAAAATTGTTTACAAGGGTTAGCAGAGCAAGTTTCGCGCGCTAGCGAACCGTTTCAAACAGGTTCAAAAGCGCGGGAGTAGTCGTGACATCACACCATACAATTTACAAACAACGACGGAGATCCCAGCACTCGACCGCTTGATTTCAGATAAATTTTAAGTGTATACTTAAAATGGAAACAAAAACTCCTTATTTTAAATATTGCATTGTACCGTGGTGTAAGAATACTACAATGAAAGTGCCAGATAAAGTATTTATAATATTGCCAGAAGATAAGATTCGTCGATCAAAATGGCAAAAAGCGTGTAGAAGAAATGAAAAAGACATTTCACAGACATGTAGGTCTCTACATGTGTGTGATCATTTTAATGTAAGTACATTATTAAATACTATATGTCTATCTACTAGTTTTTCGCAGGCAAGCAATAAAATATTCCGAATTCCGAATTATTGAATTTTAATTAGGGTAGGATTAAAGAAAGAATGTGTATACAATGTTAGAAAATAAGATTAGTAGATAGAATATAATTTAGTGATACTAAGTAAAGGTAATTTCCTGGTGCTAAAGTAAACAGCTATTTATTATTATACTCTTCGCAAATACGATAACGAAGAGTATATTGCATTTGATCGGGACATTTCTAAAATCGTTAATATCGCTCGCAAAGAAAAAATCATTTCGTTCGTCATCGAATTCTGAACAACTTTCAAAATGTCCGTCTGTTCATCTGTCCGTCCGTCTGTCCGTCCGTCACGTTTCTTGTAAGCACGATAACTAAAGAAAGAAAAGTCCGATCGAATTGAAATTTGGGCCATAAGTTAGTGTTAGCTAGAGGAAGAAATCCATTGTTTTTGAAAAAAATCAAATAGTAAATAAAAAAAGTTATAGGACATTTTATTTAAAAATATGAATCTACAGAGGGCTGCAATTTTCAATGTGCTACTAAAATTGAAGTAATTTTCTACAGACACCAAAATGCTGTAAAATATACCACAAATTTCGCCTACGCAGTCGACATCATCGGGAGATGAAAAAAAGTTGAAAATTAAATATGTGATCAATATATTAGGTATTGTAAGAATGAATCTTAGTTTATACTATAAAATATACTGCCACGCGTTTCGCCAATACAGTCGGCACCATCGGGAGAGAAAATTAAATATGTAGTCAATACATTAGGTATTGTAAGAATTAAGTTTATAAGACAAGCACAAGATTCTTTTCAAAAAACTGCGAAGAGTATCCTACAGAATGTGCAACAATTATATAAAAGTTCAATAACACTACTGTCTGCGAAGAGTAAAATGTTTACCTCTAGTATATATAGTATATTGCAAATACCTTTCCCTTGCCCTTTAATTTATTCTATTCAAATCTTAAATTTATCTATTATGTGAATGATAACACGACACAATCACTAATTTCCCTTGCCCCAAAACATAGTACGAAAATACCAATTATACATTTGCGCAACATTTCCTTTGCAGCAAATGTCTTCGATAGAGACACTTTACGCGTGTGTACAAAAAAAAAACACGAAAAATATAGAAGTGGCTGTTGTAAAGAATTACCCTAAATTCTTTCAAACATAAGACTAAGTCTGCTAAAAATGCTTAGTTGCGACTAAGCATTTTGTAGTTATTTCTTTTTTATTCCGTGATCAAGTCATAACTATTTTATGTTTATAAATTATTACTAAAAGCTCACGTTTCCATGTTCGGAGAAGACATCCAATGGCACGATTCCGTCAAGTACCTTGGCGTAATCATGGACAAAGGCCTGACATGGAGACAGAACACCGAAGCCATCGTGGTAAAGGCCAAGCGGACGAGAGCTCTCATCTACCCAATGGTAGGGAACCAGAGCAGGCTCAGTCTGAGGAACAAGCTTCTGCTAGTCAAAGCACTCATCAGACCACAGCTGACCTACGCCTCCGTAGCATGGGGATACCAAGCGAAGACCTATCTGAAGAAGATCCAAGCCGTGGAAAACGTGGCCATCAGGACAGCGGTGGGCGCACCATGGTACGTTAGAAACGCTGACATCTTCAAGGACCTGGAGTACACACCAGTCACCGAAATCATCCGGGATAGAGCGAAGAAACTGTACACCTTAGCTGAGGAGCACAGGAACCCTCTGATCAGGGAGGCCACCTCCTATGACCCGGCCGACGCACCGAGGCACAAGAGGCCGAAGGTGCAGTTACTGGACAACGGGTAAGTATTACTAATCCTTTCCTTACAGATGGACCAACCCACGGAAAAGACATGACGCAACCAACCACCTTCCCACAAACCTTGCGGGCGCCGGTCAGTAAACCGACCAGCCCCCGTTGTCCCCCTGGCTCCGTGAAGGACGAAAGTGCTAAGAAAGCACTTAGGCCTTCACCTCCTAGAGCTACACAGTTCATCCTCACCTTGTCCGATGATCCAGATGACAATGTGTCAATTGACACTTTGTGTACTGGCAGTCAATCCCAAGTCACAGAATATCCGCACAGTCCCTGACAGACCGATGACTACCCCCGGGGGGTGACAAGCTGGCGAAGAAAGAAGACGAAGACAGAAGAGCGCCAGAAGAGGCCCTAGCCAGCAGGGTTCATCAGCCAGGACCCAGGGAGGTTGGCCGAAATCTTCGGCATCGCTCACATTTGTGAGTGGGGCCGTTCGTAAAGTAAGCTAACCCGCCCTGCACGAGGCCGGTCCAGGTCTACAGCGATGACTAGGGTAAAAAGGCAATAGTCCTGCCTGGCCCTAGCATCCGAGACCGTCATCAAGCCAAATGGATATTGGCGCGTACTAAAAGCTAAAAAAATACATACTTCTCTGCCTTGACCCCGCGGACCTCTCCAAGGGAAAAACTTTCACTATTTTGTATAAAAGATGCCACCATAAACATATCCATTTTAGGCAAATTATCAGATTGGCCCTTTGAAAAACCTTGTTCAGTCATTTTAAAATATCTGTACAACTACAATAATCGGTACTATAAAACACAATTATATATTTATATCAGAACAGTCACTAACAAATCAACCAAAGTCTAATAACACCATATTGTACATATGTTTATATAGAATGTCATACTTTGTTAATTTGTTTGTATTATTATTTTTAAGTATTTTATGACTGAATTGATTTTTAGTTTTCTTTTTTCTGTATATAATATATGTATATATTAATATAAATTTTACTCTGTACCCCATACAAGTTGTAAATAATCTACTTAATTGTGAATAAAGATTTTAAATTGGAATTGGAAAACATCTGATTGTGTTCCTTCCCGGCGCAACGACTACCGAATATTATATGGTGTGACGTCACAGTCAATAGTAGCTCGTTTCGGGCCACTTTAATTTTATCGCTGTTTAGATCCTTCATACTGATCGCGTGGAAATAGAAATCTTATTTTTTTATGAAGTACACGTTTTATTACAACGTTACGCTATGTTTTTTAGTATTATTTTTATTTTTAAAATTATAGGCAAGTTCCCTATTATTAATGTAAAATTGTATGATATAAAAGTACATAAATAATTATTTATTATTTTTTCTATTATTATAATTACAAAATATAAACAAAATAGTAAGTAAATACATACTTAAAATATATATATCAAATCAAAACACTATTACAAATTTCACGGAGAGTTTTTGCTGTTTTTATATATCCGCCGCTGAATAATTTTGCTCTTGACTATACCTTCACTCAAGCAGTTTATAGCCGGCTTAGTTACGGTGTGATTCCCAGTAGAGGCAGCACTTCCTTGCTGCATTTCTACTGGCAAAGGTACTTATTTAGAAAATTATTTTTAACGAAATGGTACGGAATAGAAATATGAAACTTGCTGAACATAATTATGAAGGTTCATTCTAGAAGCCTTGTATGAATTTTACCGATTTATGTCAATAATTATGGAGCTAGGCACATTCAAATTTTACCTATATTTACAGTGTATATTTTTCCTACATGAAGTGAAAATTAATTAAAATAAGATACATGTATTCTCTAGTACACCTTCATCTACCGCTCTTCCAAATTTGGTGTAATTTGACCAAACCGTAGGGACGAAATAAATTTTGAAAAATTACCTTACAAACACAACTCGGATTAGCCCTCTTAAGTAATAAAAATGTTTCCTCTGGTAGTGCGTTCCATCAAGTAATCAAGAAGGAAACAATGATAAATGTGAAATTTCTGAGAACATTATTGAAAACTTTGCTACAATTTTATGGTGAAATTTCCTCATAATATGTTTATATTTTTTTCTACGAAGTTAAACTTTTCTTTTGGGCATTCAAAAAATGATACTGGACTAAATATTGATGAGAATTTACAAAATTACGAAGCAGATTTTGAGGCTCAACGACGAGACAGTCCGTAGTCGTAGTAAAACTCGACGTGTAGTGGAGTTTATAATAAAATGTAATTTTTGACGTTTCAAAAAAGTCACATTTTGACGTTTCAAAAAAGTCACTTTGACGTTTCAAAAAAAGTCACATTTTGACGATTCAAAAAGTCACATTGGTGGAATGTCACTAATATTTTTTTTAGACATTGGGACCGATTTTGCTCCTCAACGAACTCAATCCTTCCTTGACCTCTAGAATGCGTGTACCAAATTTTAAAGCTTTATCTCAAAAACTGTAGCTACTATCGCGAACCAGACAGACACACAGAGAAATTTTTTTCTTTCTGAAATTTTGTGTATCGTCATAATTCGTCGAGATTCGTCCAGAAATGCAATAAAAATTTTCAAAATATTTTTCCTGAATACGTAACTTCCTCATACAATAAGAAATATGGAAAATGTTTATGTGCCTGAGCAATGTCAAGACATAATAAAATTTGCAAGCCCAAAAAACAACTCTGTGTGTTGATATGAAAAATTACTTTTATAATTTTGAGGAGCTTTCAGTAAGATTAAACTTGTTCAATAAAAAAAGAGTAGTCTGGACAAAAAGTAAACCTCAGAGACTATGTTAAATGAATTAGGGTTGAGTCGTACGGACACTATTTATACAAACAAGTCCTCGATGAGTATGCATCATATCTGCGTAGAGAAATGCAGCTGGAAGGTCAGAAGAAAAATATACTCCTATCAGATTTAGAGAAGAAAGAGGACTAGCAGCTGAACAATTTGACAATTTACGTGAACAAATGAAATTCATAAAAGAAGAATACAAATGAATTAGGTCTTGAACGAAATGAAAACAATCCAAAGAAATAAAGGAAAACTAGGCTGTTTTAAGAACAAAGTTGTTTAATATTAATTTTTAGTGTTAAAATAAAACATGTTTGGAATCACAACACCTTCTGCAATATTGCTGATTTCCCTGTATGTAATATACATTTAATTATTATTTTTTTTGCAAATAATAAAGTGGAAGAAATTTCCATAGTGCTAACCAACAGCACAAGATATGAACTACAAGTTGTTTATTGAAAACACAAAATATGTTAAAAAATTGTGAAACTGTTTTTAATTCAAGTTTATGCAAAATAATTATTTTAGTACATGACACCAAAACTTCTGAGGAATGCCAAAAACTTCTAAGGAATTCCAAGGGAATTCCAGAGAAATACAATGAATTCCATGGAATTCCAAGAGAATTCCATATGCTTGTACACCAAACTTCCAAACAGGTTTACCCCTCTCTAATAATTATAAACTATTATTATTCTACTTCCAAGAATATTAAACAAAACTTTTTTTACAATACATAAATGGGCGCATTTAGTTATATTTGTAGACATTATAAGAAGAGAAGCTACGTTATCATGTCATATATATTAATATAATTGTCTTCAAATTAATCATAAAGTAAATCTGATCAAAGCTATCTGTTGAGATTAATCATTTTTTTATGATCAATTTGAGTATAATAGTAATTAACTGATTTGTGTTAAAACTCATTCAAGACAACAAATTATCGTTTTCATAACGACGCAAAATTTTTTTCCATTAGTTCATGCAAATGCCACAATATATTAAAATATATCTTTCCATTGCTATTAAAATCGGATAAGTAAAAAAGGCGCTCTTTGAATCTACTTATATTACTTTAGGTTAGATATAAAAATTAACTTGATAAAGTAAACAGAAAAATTCTCATAAAATTCTGTTTACTTTATCATGAATAATTACTCATATGGGATCAACCTACCTACGTTAAAAATTAACTGTTTTAATCAAGAAATTTATGCTCGATTTTTCTTTGTTAATCGGATTGTAATGCCCTTTATGTGGGACAAACTTATCGTTCGATCAAAATTAGATGTAAAGAACACCTACGTTCTTGTAGGCTATGAAAAACATCTTTCATCTTTTTCAAATCATATTTTAGAGTCAGGTCAAAGCTTTCCAAAACTTAACATTATTACATGTAAAAGAAAATTAAGTTTACTAGAATCTTTTAATCTTTTAATTTGCTGGAATAAAAAAATTTAAATCAAACAATAGTGTGAGAAATTAATTACTGAACGACCAGTGGTCTTATATCATATTACACATTTTGATATATTTAAATTTGTAACCGTTTTATCCAATTAAAAAAATTTCTGTATGTTAATTTATCACCTCTATACATCTGTTTTTATAAAAATTCCCTAGTTCAGTATAGTAAATAGCTCGCAATATTGTAATAAAATATCACAAAGACAACTCTTTTGTCAACCTAATTTGCACCCATATGTCGGAATCTAAAATTTCCCGCCTTTAACGTAGTAAATTGTCATAAACAGTTTTAAGTGTAAATAATTGCAATTTCGCTATGATTAATTATCACAAAGTAACGGCTTACACAATACAATTTTTTAAGAATATATTAATTAGACTTACTTGCTACTACCAGTGCCAATGCAATAATCAATATTATTGTTACCTAAGAAGAAAAAAGAAGTAGTTTTTAAAAAACAGTAAAATTTAATTGAAATAAATTTACCTTCTTCATTTTGAATTTAAATACGCAGTTACTTCGAAGACTAACTCTTGTTTTTCAACAGGTTGCAATTATTATATAACATAAAGTATAATTCAAATATATTTTAAGGCAATATAAGTTAGCTCTATTAAGCACGTTTTATTAATTTACCTTGTTATGTTTATCAGGAAAACGTTTAAAACTTCTGTCATAACTTATTTAATTATTTTAACGCGAACTACGATTATAAAAATTTATTGCTTGAAAAATAACAATTAAGTACTACGAAATATATTATCAAAAAAAAAAAGAAAAGTTATTATGGTTTACGATAACATGTTCTTCAAAAATATTAGACTCTATGTTGATTCTTAATGAAAAATGCAAAACTTAAGTTTTATGTTTTTAATGTGACATGATAAAAGTGAGTATTATAACTGAGCTAACAAAGGTTACTGATTTAATTTATAAGATTAGAATGCTGTACTTGGTCAGCATAAAACAATGGTTCACAAGTTTAAAACAAAGTAAATGTAAATTAGGCAGTTTATAGTTAATAAAGGAGAATTTGTTATCTGCAACGTAAGCATAATAATATGATATTATGAAATAAAGTCAAAGTATTCTACAAATTAATACACAGTGATGTAGATTTTATATAACAACTTCCCCCTTATAAAAAAGTTGGTGTTTATAGAGAAACTTTTGAAAAATGTAAAACAGTATAAACAAGCGTGGATCTAAAATTGTATAATATAAGTAAAATATTAAAGCAAAGCGTTAATATTGAAAATGATTATAGAATGAAAATTGTAAAACAAAAATGTAAAGCATAGCGTAAATAATCGTGAATATAAAATTATATAATAGAAAATGTAAAATAGCAAAGCAATATCATTGAAAATGATTATAAAATGAAAAATAATAAAATAATAAAATAATAAGATAATAAACGTTTAAAATGCATCAAAAATGAAACGGTATTCATTAAAAGTTTTATGCACTAAGTTCAGATAGGAAAACATATTTAACAGTATTTTTTAAGTTAATGCGATTTCTTCGGGTACTACTTCCTCTTTGCGGATACTAGGGATTTTCCTCTGGGTTAGAATGTTGGTAAATCTCTTGAAGAGTTTACTTTGTCTTGGCGGAGGTGGAGGTGATCCGGATGGATGGGCAAGAGCTAGCCTTCGATTCCCTTTCCTGTATTTGCATAATACATAGGACAGAATAAGAGCAATAATTAAAATTAGGGTCAGATATGTGAACCATGAGATATGTTTGGTCACAAAAGGTTCGTTGATAAGATCGTCTAAATTTTTGGAATATTGGTCTAATTTGTGTTTGGTGATTTCAAGGTCTTCGGTGTTCAAGTTTTTTAATTTTAATGACTTTAATTTGGGTATCTGAGTTTTGTACGGAAGGTTCTTGCAGCACTCATATGGAATTTGGATAGGATGAGTTTTTTCCTTGACATCTAATATTTCATTGGATTCGGCTTGAATTTTGGTAATGCCGAAAAAGGCGTGACAACTAGGTTGTAATTTTATAATAGAGTTCTTCGTTATGATTTCTGTCATTGAGTTCCTCTTAGGACAACTGATAGTAATGTGTAAAGGTTCTACATTAATGACTAGCCATGTATTCTCCTAGAGTTACTGAACGTTGTATCCTTGACTAATGATAAACGATGTTTGACAGTTTTCGAGTAGACGATTGAGATGTTTGAACAGTCTTGCTTCACAAATTGCATTGGTGTCGATCGGGTAAGCGAACAAGTTAGAACATAATTTAGTTCCAATGTAGAGTTGTTTGCATTCTTCCAGGTCCGGATAGGTATAAAGATTAAAGAATCATCATCTATCGCGATATATTTTTGAGAGGTTGACTAGATGTGGTGCAAACCAGTTCTATTATCCAGAATAGGGATAGGGTATAATTGATAGGTTGTGTAAATTTGAGGATCTACTAGAGGTATCTTTAAATCAAAATTTAAACTTGAATCGGTTTGAAAAGCTTGCAGTTCAATAATAGCTAGGTACTGGGAAATTCTTGATAATTTTATTTGAAGTGGCAAATTGTACCTGTGCAAATTTTGTGAAATTTCTTGTAAAGAGTTTATTAAGTTCTGAGAGGTAATTATTGAAGTAAGATTGATTTTTAATCGTGCAAATGTTATTGAATTTAGAATATCGTTTAAGTTGTTGTCAATGTATAAATAGTTTGCCATTAATTGTTCACATATTTCAAGAAACTTTAGTTTTGTTTGAACTATTTGTATGTCGTGTTCGGTACACAAGATCGCATCCTCGATGTCTTTAATATCTTTATTGAACGTTTCTTCGCCAATTTGTAATTTTTGATTAGTTGAAATGAAATTTTTTATAACAGATGTTGTCACCGATATTTGGTTTTTAATTAAGTTTTCTAATTGTTGCTCGTCATTACTTAATTTATTAATACAATCAGAATAATATTGACCGTCCTCAGCGTATAAATTTCCGGTAATTGATTTAAATACAGTCCCGATACCGTTTAAAATTCTTCATTTGTATCGTTTTGTGTCGAGATAAATTTCATCAAATTTAGATTGAATAGATTTAGAAATTTGTTTTAGAAGGCTAAGATGAGTCTTGACGTCGCTCATGAAAGTATTCATGTAGTGATATGCAGGGTCAAGGATGTTAAGGATAGTGTCTAGGATTTTGTCAAAAGCTGTTTTTAATGAGGATATATTCTTGTGAACTAATAGTGCCCATTTCTCGTTTGTCACAATTATTTCCGATTTCTCATGGTAGTAAATGTTACTTATTGGTGTAATTTAATATTGGGACGCTAGGGCTACTGATCCGAAAAGCAGGAGTAACCTGAAAAGGTTAATCTTCAAAATAGGGTTTCAGTCGTTCAAAATTTACTTTACTAGTTTGGTTAGTATCTGGGTTAAGTAGAATGGCTGAATTTTGAAAGATTTCGGTTATTTCAAAAGGACCGTTAAATTTATTTTGTAATTTATCTTTAATTTGTGATTCTTTAACATAAACTTTGTCGCCAATGTTATATTCGTATCGATTTTCGGGAATATTTTTATCATAGCATAATTTGGCTTTTTCCTTCTGAGCTTGTGTTCGATTTCGAGCAATTTTATAATAGTGGGATATTCGGCGATATAGTGGCGGCAAACGATATAGTAGAATACAAGTCGTGGTATGACACTAGGTCGAGAGCTAGCTAACACATCATCTCTCTTGCTTTAATGACAGGACTTTGAATTACCACGCGTCTCGCATCACTTCGTCCCTCTACTATAACATTTGCCGTAACTATACCTACACATGTTTACCATGTCACGCAATATGAAAAACTTAAATCATTATCTGAGAGAAGTAAAAATGGAATACATTTTTTTTATCATAAAGAGGAATATAATACTATACGTATATACTATACTGGTACGATTATTTTTAGGAAGAAGAGGGTGCATCGAATGGCCAGCTAGATCACCGGATCTAAGTCCGTTGGACTATTTTCTATGGGGCTACTTAAAAAGCAAAGCTTACATAAATGAATCCGCAAATTTAGAAGATTTACCTGAAGGACTTCGGCTTAAAGTTCGTAAGTAAAGCCATGATGTCATAGATAATAGTCAACGGGAAGTTATTAGTCGATTACAACGTTGTCAGGATGTAAACGGAGCACATTTTGAATATTTAACTTACTTTATATTTTCATTAAAACTTTTCTGTTTTTCTTTTCTTTAATGTGACGAACAGAATGTGCGTAAAATTTTTGAGTTTGTAATTTGATTTGTAAAAGTGATTTTTGTAATTTTTTTAACAATTGTATTAAATTTATACATAAATTTTCTACAACTTGTAAAATAATGTTGTTCTCAATAAAAATGTTATAATTTTAGTGCTACATGTAAAAAAATCGGTCTGGGCTAGATGCACATCAACAGTACTTTCTCAGTTAAATATGAGTAATATTTAACTTGGCAAAAAAGAAATACATTATTTTAATTAAAAATACGATTTCCATTTTTCTTATTTACATAATATGGAAAAATAAAATAAATTAAATAACACAAGGTAAGGTAAATAAGATAAAAAGATAAATAAGGTAAATAAGATAAACAAGAGAAATTTGATAAACGAGATAAATAAGATAAACGAGATAAACACGATAAATACGATAAACAAGATAAACAAGACAAAAATACAAATGAGAAAAACGATATAAACGAGATAAATGAGACAAAAGAAACAAACGAGGTAAAATAAATAAAATAATTAACTTAATTCATCATTTCAAATTGGATATGATGAGAAATTACTGTCGTGACAGAATTAACTTTTTTTAATTGAATGAAGTTAATTTTAGACCATTTCTCGCAATAATAATTAATCTGACGAGTAATTTTCAAGAGTTCTTTCCGGCACATTTACTCATTCTGAACAATTCTTGATTCAAAAATTTTTTGGTTTGGCGCAATTTTTTTTAGCCTCCTTGAAACGTACCCTCCTTGGTTCACCAATTTCACTAAAATTCAATAAGGTTCTTCCCTGGAGCACCCAAATAATAAGCGTAAAGTTTCAGAGTTCTACGTTAAAACGTGTTTGCGCTAATGTTTCAAAACGGTGACCTGCAACAGACACAGACACACAGATGCATAGACAAACAGACGGCATCCGATTCGGATAAAATTTCTATTTTCGCGTCTTAAACGTCTATTTTCATCATAATATAGAATTTGATTCTTTCTCAAAAGGCGAATACTTGCACTATTAGTATAGATAGATCAGTAAAAATGCGCCCTTTCAGATTGCACCACCAAATGTGTCTGTAGATGTGTGTGTATGAGTGTTGCTGGTCTTCGTTCTGATACGGTTTTCTCTAACAAATCGCAACATGAAAATTTGGAATCTTACAAATAATATCAGGAAGATCCAAGCAAAAACACTACTGATTATCAGTGAAATTGGTGCACCAGGGAGCGCATGTCTCAGGGTCGAAAAAAAATTATATTAAATTTGGTATATACATACGTATGTATATTAAGGAACCTACATAATAAAATTGCAATTATATCTTAAACGAAATCGAAATTGAAAAAATATCAGAAAAAAAAAAAATTTTTTTAGGCATTTACATATTTACGTTACTGTGCAATCAAAAAAGAAAAAAGTCAGTAGCGTACATTTCTTAATAAAATATTACATTGCAAGCTCGCCCCTGACGAAGCGATCCACATTCTTTTTTAATAATAAAATATGTAGTATTTTAAGTACTTTTCACAATCTAAATATCATTCAAATTGCTAGTCGTTTCGGAAATATTAAAAAAAAATTAAAAAAGTAAGAAAACTTTTAACACCCCGTATCTCAGTACCAAGCGTTTTCGGACTCATGTGGATAGGAACTATTTGTCTTATTTTTGGGTGAGGAATATCCGCTTAAACGATGGCACATGTGTTTTGAAACACCCTGCATGCAGAAGATAAAGCAAATATTATACAAGGTTCTCCAAAATATCGGTGATGCAACTGATTTAATCTGGTTGCCTGGGTAAATAAATTTTTAGGACAAATTTTACATTTTTTTATATCTTGTAATATCTATTCAATCATTAGTGTTAATAATATCATATTATTAAATTTACCTCGTATTGAAAATTACAGCTATTAAATTCTCAAACCAATTATATTTCATAATAATAGTTATTTATGATACAAGTGTTAAAAATTACTTTTTATTTTGTGAGTGGAGAAGTTTGCGAAACGAACGTAATGAGTAGAGCAACTCCACGAACAAAGTGAAGTCATTTTTAACACGTGTATCATACAATGTTTTTTCTACAAAAACCATTAAAAGAACAATAAAGTTTTTTTAAAAAAGATTTCAAATCCTTTTCATGGTTACCTCATAATTCTAGTAGTTTGTAGCATTTATGAAATAAATAAATCAAGTTTGCCCGTTGTTTGACACATGCTTGTCAAATGTGAAAAACTATTGCAATATGATGAGTTCCAATATTAATTATAGTCCAGAAGGAAGCGAATCGATTCCTCAAGAAATTGAAGAAGCAGCTACAAGGGCAACTTTAGTTTTGTTGCCCACAAAATCCAAACAACAATATGAATTATCGTACAAACGCTTTGTGGAATGGTGCGATCGGAACAATATTGCAGGCAAGTACAGTGAAAATGTAAGTTGGCCTATTTCGAGCAAAATTCTAAAATTTTTAAGTCTTCGACGCTTTGGGCACATTTTTTAATGATAAAGGCTATGTTAAATGTCAAGAGCAATCAAGATATAAGTAAGTTTTATAAACTCATCGCATTTTTGAAGCGCAAAGGAGAAGAATATCGTCCAAAAAAATGAAGAATTTTTAAACGCCAAAATATTGATAACTTTATTGCAGAAGCGCCAGATGACAAGTATTTGATGTTTAAAGTAGCTGCTGTAATGCGTATACTAGGCGCGTGTTGCCGTGAAGAACTTTGTCAAATGAGTTTAAACAATATTGAGGACTTAGGAAATACACTAGTGGTAAACATTCCAGATAGCAAAACTAGAGTTTCAAGAACCTTTACTGTTATTATTGAGACTTATATTGACTTATATCATAAGTACTTAGCATTACGTCCAGCTCATGTCAACCGCCAACGTTTTTTTATTAAATACACTAGTAACAAATGTACGATTCAACCTGTTGGAATAAATATTTTTGGAAAGATGCCTACAGATATTGCAAGATTTTTGAAATTACCAAATAGTGAACTTTACACCGGACATTGTTTCCGTCGAACATCCGCCAGCTTGTTAGCAGACTCTGGTGCATATTTATGTACAATAAAAAGACATGGAGAATGGAAAAGTTCGAGTATTGCAGAAGGGTACTTGGATGATTCGTTAGAAGACAAAATGAGGATTGCTTGTCACATTCTTCCAAATAATTGCCCTTCTTCTAACAATTGAGAAATAGAGCATATTAATAGTATTTCCTCCACTGCTTCAAGTTCAACTTCAACAATTTCTTCTTGTGAAGTAGCTTCCTCACAAGGGATAAATATTACTAATTGCTCCAATTGTACAATTAATATAAATATTTCTAAATAACTTGTAATTTTTTGTTAATAAATATATAAATGTCATTATGACAAGCGACTTGTCATTTTACTTTTTGCACTAGTGTTAAAAGTAAATCATGTGATCATTTTTAACGCGAGTTTATATAAGGTTTGTTCCAACAGCAGTCTTGGACCAGTTTGAAACCGTCAGAAATATTCACTCAGCTGCCTCTTATACGCTAAGCTCACTCTATTTACATTAATACTTAATTGGGCGAATATTTCTGATGGTTTCAAAGTAGTCCGGGACTGTTGTTGGAACAAGCCTATAATATTACATTTTTAATTCAAGTATGCCGTGTTAAAAATTTAGTTTTTAATGGTGTTTGTAGAAAAAATATATTAATAAGAAAATTAACTAACAAATTATTTAGAATCACTCTTATTTTATATCGCTTTGTGAGATTTCAAGTTTTAACTTTTATACTCGTAGCCAATTTGTATATATTTACAAACGATTCAGCCAAGTTGTTTCCAGTTAAGTCTCAAATGTCATACGAAAATATTGAAAATGTGTTTAATATACATTAATTAAATTTTAGGGATATAAATTTATAACATCTACATTTAACTCATCAGTTAATATCTGAAGTAAAATCAGTGAGAGGGTAAATATCATGATGGGAGAAAAGTGTCGCTTATTAGTAAATATTCAAGGTTCTTGAATTTTCAACAACACCCTTCTCATGAAGAGGGTTGCGATATTTAGCAAGATCTGGTGACAATTTCACACTTTAATTGCATAAGGGGACTTAGATATTCCATCGATAAATGAGCCCTTTTTTCTCAAGTGCAGTTCTTAACAATTGGAGGAGCGTGTCTCTTTTACATTGAAAGTGAGTCACTGTCAAAGTAATTAAAATGCTTCTTTTTACACCTTTTTGCGTTTATGTATGGGATTAAACGAAATAATCCACTATTGTGTCAGACAAAGATCAAAACTGTCCCGTTATATCTGAAAATGGTAATTTCAATCATTCTGTTTTGGCTGTTATGCGTTATTGTTTAAGAAACTAATTACTTATATTGATAATTTTAATAATAAAATAATACAGTATTTATTTTGATGACAGTATTGCCTTTAACACTCTGGTCGGTTTCGATTCTCGCTAGCACCAGAAAAATCGGAAAGATTGTTCTGGTGAGACTGTCCCAACTAGCACAGTAGCTTTATAAATGGACTATACTATTCTATAAGTGATTTATTAAAACTACAAAATATGCATTTGTTTTGTTAAAGTTACAGCGAAGATCTTTTTAAGGGAACAAAATACATAGGTGTTTTATTTTATTTTAAGAAAGTTCTTAAAACAAATTAATTGCTTTAATGATTAAATTTTAATCTTTTAAACGTTTTCAAAAGCAAAATTAAGAAGCAATTTATTTAATGAAAACAAATTGTTTATAATGGATTCATGACAGTCCTCATAGATATTAATAAAATAGTGATAAAAATCTAATGTTTATATACTATAAGAGCACTTTTTAAAACTCCCCACATATTCTCGAGTCTATATTAAAAAACAGTTTACTGTTCAGAAACAATTTAGCTATTTTCAAGACCTTTAAGAAAGTGTTTTATATTTGCTTGACTGGATGGTCTCCTTGATAATTTAAAAAGGTAAAATATCCCATTTAACGGAAAAATGCTACCAAAATCAATAACATAAATTACAACTTAACATCATGATTGTTGTACCAACTGTGTATAATTATGAATAATTCCGAGTAGAAAAAATGTAAAAAGAAGAAATACCTATGAAAAAAGAATTAAGAAAGAATAAGGCAAAGTAATTTTTACGAGCTAGAATAAGTAACCTCGTTTTTACAAAACGGTAATGGGATGATAGCTGAAAAGTAGGTGCAACGTCGACTAAAAGTAATATATCTGTGCAACTGGACAGCAGTATTATTTCAAAACAAAAAAAATATTTTTGGCAGTATTAATTCTGACTATAGATGATATTTTACAACTTGTTGGCTGTTAAAGTAGAAATTATTTCTTCAATAAAAAACAGAAAAAACTTTATTTCCTATTTTTATTTTTAGAGGACGTCCAGCCAGGTGTATGGACAATTATTTATCCTACGTTTCGTCTGAGTTTTCGGACTTTTTTCAAAGGTTAAATTTAACCTTTTTTTCAAAGGTTAAATTTAACCTATGAAAAGTCCGAAAACCTTTGAAAAGAGGTTAAATTTAACCTTTGAAAAAAGTCCGAAAACTCAGACGAAACGTAGGATAAATAATTGTCCATATACCTGGCTGGAAGTCCTCTAAAAATAAAAATAGGAAATAAAGTTTTTTCTGTTTTTTATTGAAGAAATAATTCATTCTAACTATATTCAGTGAAACTAATACAAATGAGAGAATATCTTAAAATCATAAGATCCTACTTATAATAGTAGTAGCTACTTATTTTACTAGGCAAGTAGGCCACAACGGGCCCTTTTTACCTAGGAACCTACAGTTTAGCGTGGACTCCGAACCACGGTCCTCGACTGTCAACTAACCCACCGCCTGGGCCTGCCCGCCTGCACCGCTAGCAGAGTGGCAAACCTCCTGGGTAGGTCTCCTCGACCCTCCACCCGGGCTTGCCTCTCCGCCTGCATCAGGCTAGCGGCCTTCCCGGGATTGTCTGTTGACAGCCTACCGACTGTTAGATGAGCTATCGTTCATACATCCAATTGCCGGACTCGATCAGCGCTGCTTAACTTCACTGATCGAATATCGGAAATTAAACGGATGCCCATACCTCATCCCCCCTACTTATAATAAGAGGATGAGATAAAACTAATGATAGTTACTAAAGGCAATAAAAAAATATTGTATGAAAAGGTGCACTTATAAGAACAAAACAAATTTTAAGTTTTCTGGACAATAAGAATAAGATTTTGCCTTTTTTTTAATTTCCTATAATTTTCCTCTATAGAATCATGGCATCACCGGTTCTCTTAAAGTATTGAGTATTAAAATATATCACTAATAGCTTTTATGGAAGGAATGCGCAACAAAAATATTTTTAGTTGTACAAAGTAATGATTTAAATGGGGCTCTTGTCAATAAATATTTTTTAAATTTATCCCTTTTGCAAAGAAAGTGATTTATTATACATTTATTACTAATGGCTATGACACAATAACTATACAACAATTAATTTTTCTAAACTAACTAACTTTTCAGTTTTAAATAAACATGTGTTTTTTAAATTATTATGGTAGGGTTCTAACTGCAGTATTTGGTGCTCATTATTAACCATTAATGTGATAATATGAAAATGTTCTACAGTATTTGTAATTTAGATTTAAAACAGATGTGTGAGAAGCTTACAAAACTTTAATGAAACTGATGTCGTGCAGTGATGTATAAAAGGCCTCAAGACTGACATAAAACGGTTACATAATTGATATTCGTTTCTCTTACATACATTATAAACAACTTAAATGTTTTGTAAAATGGTGCCTATTTGGACTTTATAACTGTCGTATACGAATAAAAAAAAACATGTTTTCACTTTTTGTTTACATTTTGCTTTATAGACGTCCTAACAACTCTTATATAACCACGTTTTGCTAGTTGCGGTGGATATGTGATTGTAAAAAATATTCATAGTGACCAAATAATAATTAACGTACAACAAAAATTAAATTGGACCTAGTACAGATCCTTGAGATACTCTACTATAATATCTGTCACATCTGACATCTTATCATGTATATGAACTACTTGATTCCAGGGTGAAAGATGAGGCTGAAAGAAAAGTTTCTTATCTCTGATATTATAATATGCATCGCATTTTTACTATGCGGCAGTACTATGCTCAGGAGTGTATATATTTTGATATAATTTCTTTTATAATTTGAACAGAAATAATGTTTCTCTCCTCTCTGCAGTATATTGTTATATAATTACCTTTTTAATACGGTTAATATTCATGACTGCGTCCTGAAACTTAATTAGTTTAAATTTGTTTTCTCAGAATTATAATTACAATTCCGTGGTTGGCTGCCTTCCTTCCTATATAAGTTTTTATTTTTATGGTTAATTTTATTCGTCGAAGTTCTTGTTAAACTCAACGTAATAAAATTATGTATACATTTTTAATAACAGGTTAGAATAATTTTCATGTTATATGATTCCACAATTTTAATATTTGTAACATTAAGGATGTTAAGATGTAATGAAAACGAATCTTAGATCCCAAACGTTAATCTTGCAATATTAAATTTTTAATGTAATTTAAAAATTTATGTATATAACTGTAATTACATAGGCTAAAGTTAGTTATGTTATAAGCAAAAGTATTACATTTCATAAGGACACTAATAAACATAAAAAGAAAAACTTTTTTAATTTTAATTGATTTTTATCAAGACAGTGTTTAACATTATTTAAGGCTATTTTGCTTTTTGTTGCACCCGTTCCCAAGTCTCATCAGAACACATCAATATCGTATCGTCTGCGTACCAGATGATAATGCTAGTTTGATTATAATTTAATAAGTTAGTTATAAATATTAAGAATAAAATAGGACCTAAAATTGTGTCCCGCGGCACACCCATTTTTACTTCCCTGATGCAAATAAATGTGTCACCTACTCGGACCTGCTGACATCTATTTAGTAGGTATGATTGAAACAGTTTGAGTACATTACTCCTTACATCAATGTCGCTTAGATTTTCTAGCAATTTTGAGTGTGGAATTGTGTCAAAAGCCTTTTGTAACTCCAGAAAAACGGCAATGGTTTTTTTATTTTCATGAAAATGATCTAGAATAATCGATATTAATTTTTCGAGAGGTTGTTCTGTTCTAATATTTTTTTGGATTCCAAATGTTTTGTTGAGATTATCTTATGTTTGTCAAGGACCACGCGCTGTCGCTTGTTTAAGACATTTTTCAAAAATTTTGGCAATGTTTATTAGGGAAATCGGTCGATAATTAGTCATTTCTTCTTTTTTCCCATCTTTGTTTATTGGGACTACAATGCATTCCTTAAACTGTTTGGGGACTACTGAATTAGAAAAACTCAAATTAAATATACATGTAAGAGGGCCGCTGAGATCTTCTTATCAGCTTTATTAACTTGACCGATATGCCGTCTTTCCCGGTGAGGCATTACTTTTTTAGAGTAGATATAACATTTTCTACTTCTGTCTTGTCTAAGGGTTCTAGAAATATGGAGTGGACAATGTTTAAATTTTGTAGATACGTTATGATTTATTTGATCAATATTTTTTTGTCCAATTTCTATAAAAAACTGTTTAAAATTGTCGGCTATCTCCTTCTGGTTATTTAGAATTATTTTGTTATTTAATTTGATAAATAAATTTGTCTTGTTCTTGTTCATCCCGAAATCCCAGATTCAATATCAGATTGAGGAGTGGTGATTTTTTCTAAGGCAAAAATTAATCCCAATATACTCGGATATTGAGTGTGTCCGGTGTCTCTAAACAAGTAATCGTTTCTTAGCTACAATGAAGCAAAACTTTTCTGGAAATTTCTACAAAAATGTTCAGCGAACTCTTGGTGTTGCGTTTGTTAGTCAAACCGATAAATATCTGGGAGGGAGCTAAAATCTTAAATAGCCTCACATAATAATAATTTTTACTATGCCTAGTTTATTTAAAGGAAAAATATCAATGTTATCGCAAGTTCACGTTGTTCATTTTGTTCTAAAAATACAAATTGTGACAAGATAAAAGTACTATAGTGAATGACTTAAATGAGTAGATTGTCGAGATTGCTCATAAACAAGTTTGATAACTGGAACTGTGAAGAATTAACTATAGTAAAACTGCAGATTTTCCTCGCTTCGTGGTTTTATAGGTGATTTCTGAAGGATATAAAGTAGGATGAGGCGGCAAATATAAAACTGTATTATTAAAGACGGGAGAAGGTTGTAATCTGAGATTGGAGATTGCAGTGCAAAATTACACATAAAGTAAAAAACTAACTTATTATTACTAACTATAATGTGGCACTACGATAAAAGAACTGACACAAAGGTCTTTAAAGTAAAACTGAAACTCCTTTAGTTTCGATGTTGGATATACACATGTTTGAACATAGAAAAAACAAAGTGAATCATAATTTATCTAGACACCGGACAATTTTGGTGCGTGCAGGACAGGCATATGAGGTAATAGACAATGACAATCACTTGTATGGAACATTTAAAATACATACCTCGAATATCTTAACATTTTATGAAACGTCCTGAATTGTGTTCAATTGTATTCGGCATTAGCATAGATTAATATTATCAGAATTTGTTGTGAGTGGACAACATTCAGGATGGAACGATTTGGTCCATACGTCATTTTGTGTAGGAAATGGAGTGTTCTACGTCGAAAGATATCAGCGGTGCAAATTTAAGATGAGAGAGAGGGAGATAGGATTATAGTATAGCTAACTTGGCTGTCTGAAAAAATTTTTAGTGATCTGCGTGCAGTATACATATATTCTAGTCTTCACACACACAGTTTAATGGCATGAACCTTGGCCTGAAATACAGTTGCATTAATATCTAGACATGAGGATATCCTGTAGCTATGTACTCCATCTCCTGTTCCTTTGGAAGTTATGGAGCTACCTGTAAACCAGCATCTGACTGACTTTGGTTGGTTGGCAAAATGTACTAATGATTTTAAATATCTTATAAAAATGTGATGATCAAATTTTGCACAAGAATATGGATGTAATGACGTGGAATACCATTATTTATTCCACCTATCATGTTTCTCTCCAGTTCCTCTAGATTTTTGAATTTGTTTGGACACACTTCTGAGACTGAAAATATCGGTCATTTTGGGACCCAAGGAAGGGCATCAAAAAATAAATAAATTAGGAGTTTGTGCACATGGTTATTGTATGTTAAAAAACAATATTACGAGATAAATGTTCAAAATGACACACATAACACATGTTGTAAAACGGATCATTTTACATCCCGACATTATAATTTGATATCACCTGTAAAACTCCTAAAATAACTTCAAATGTATCCATTTACAAGTGATTTGCCATATGACGTATAATACATTAAAGTATATAATATACTAAGGGATCTTCCTTCATCGAAAAATAATTGGCCTAGTAATTTAGATGACTGTTCTCTACGCCCAGCATCTCGGCATAAATGTAAATCATGTGGCGAAGCATTTTACAGAAACTGTCTCAGTGGGATGGTCTCAGTAATGTATTATTGCAACTGATATTTTTTTAATCGTAATTGCTACCTACTGAACGTCAATCTGTCTCGCAATACACATATACAGTTTTTATGTTGTAACAAATGATATGAAACCTGAGATTAAATATTCCGTCTTTGATAAATGGGTGAGAACATTGAAAATATCTAGACCATAAAATATAATACAAGTGATTATTAAGTTAGAAAAATGTTTTTAAAAAAATTAGAAAGCATTTGCCTTTCATTTTACGATAGTCGAACATTTTGTAATTTATGATTTATTACAAAAATTTATGTATTCCTTTAAATGTTGTAGTAAATAAAAAAGTTACAGTAGGAAAAGTAGAGGCTTGTTTTGTTTCTTTCATATTCTTATTTTGTTGACATACATTTTTGTAATTAATAAAAACAAAATTATTAATTAAAATAGGTTAGATCAGTAAATCACACACTATTGTTCTATGATTTCTTATAATCGATGTTCGTTTTAAATTAATAGACAGATACCCAGTTTGTATGCAAAGAATAATCAAAGGCTTTATCATCGACCGATAAGGCAACATCTAACGTATTAAAATACTGATCCTTGATAAAAAACCATCAGAGCTTTCGAAAGATCACAAGCTCACCACGTGCTTAGCACACAAACTTTATTAAAGCTTTATATTGGTGTCTATAAACAGCGTTGACACGTAATATGTCACGTTTTTCAAGCAATTTGTGCTTTTTAACGTTTCTAAACTGCAATATGTAGAAAACGCCGACTATAATTTAATATGTTGTGTGTATTTTAATAACTACATGGGCTAGAAATATGTAAATGACAACAGTATCAAAACAAGATATTTGTAAATCCCTCTATATCTGTCATCGCTGCTTTGTACTTTTTTTCCAAACTGAATAAACATTAACATAATAAAAGTTACTGAACGACGAAAATCATCTTGAATCGATTTTTTGTACAACCGAGCTAAAAAGTGCTATTTTATTCTTGGAAATGAACATGTTCCAGATAAAATTGAGGAAGCATAGAAAATGTTAGGTGAATCAGAGAACGAATCCTTGTTGCCTTAAAAATCCAGAGTTAGATATGAAAAAACCTATGCAATGTTTAAAGAATGGTTAAATATAACAAACGTGGCTATAAATGAAATACCTTTATTGGCATATTTTGTTAAAAGAAGCAAAAAACTAAATTCACCAGACAGTTTGTAGGTAGAGTACTGCTTAAAACCACATTAAATTTATAAATATAAATATCGGAAAATTTAACAAGTTACTGTGGCGCCTGTCGGCAGAAAGAGGTCACTAATTTGACTATTGATAATGTCGAAGGCAAAGGTACAGTTTTAATTGTAAAGTTGCCTAATACGAAGACAAACATTTGCCGAATTTTCACAATTATTGAAACATCTAATGAAGAAGACAAGTCATCAGATATTTTCCTTAAAAAAATGTTATGCATATCGGCAAGGAAAATGAGTAAATCAACCTGTGGATATTAATAAAATGGAAAAAGTGCCTCAAATGACTGCTCAGTCTTTAATTTTGTGTTATAAACAGTAAGTAATCTAGTTGCAGGAGATATTATTAATTTTTCCTGTTTAATTAGGATTCAGAAAAGATTCCTATAAAAAAACATTTGCATTAATTTTTCTGTTTTTATTCCACCTACTTGTTTTCTCAATCTTCGCCTCTCAGGCAGGCACATACACGTCAGGTCTATAATAATAAAAATTTTAAACAAGGCACTTGCAAAGAGTGATGAATAAGAAATTGGTGGGTTATGGAAAGGATCTCCGCCTCTGATGATATCCTAAGAGGAATCGTGGTTTTCGTAAACAGCAAGATATTTCGTACAATTCGCGACCAGAGCACGAATAGCTGAATTATTTATAATAGCCTCGCTCGTCTTTATCACGTACCACACTTTCTATATCTTTGTATTTATACCGTGTTTCAGAGGACATCATAGATAACTCACGTTTACCGGTAATGAACGTCATTTTTACATTTTATGATGAAAGCAACTTAAATAATTACAATGTTGTTGATGAATAAACTGCACGGGTTTCCGGCTACTAGGAACGTTAATTAAAAAAAAGAGCTGTTGGGGAATTAAAAAGTGACTTTTTTTATACATAAAATCTAATTTTCGTATCCGCGCAGATTTTTCATTACGACTATTTTGCAGATTTATTTATACAGAGTGACGACTTGATTTTCTGACTAAAGTGTCTCTTGGAAAAAATCAAAAAGGAGATTATAATTTATTTTCCCAACGAATTAGAATATTGAAACACAAAAACAATAAAAAAATATACGGATATCGTCATTCATCCTAACCACAAATTACCCCTTAGCGGCAACTATTTTTTTCTTTATAACGCATGGTTGTTGGAACACTATATGAAATGTTAATGTACCGAGTTTCATTGAAGAAGCTTCAACAATTCCCAAAAGTTCAAATTTAAAACAAGTTTATTTAAATTCAACTCCGCGGGTGTGGTCATGGTTGCTAGAATTTGCTGTAGCGTCATAGTAATTTGGACTCTATGACCTTATATTTAGGAAATTGAATTTTCGATGCGGTTGTGATGTTCGTTATATGGTTAATTTTGATTGTATATTGATTCAAATTGGTCGGCTAAATGGTTGCCTTTTTGCTCATCTCTTAAGTGCATCGCTTGGGGGCCGTTTGCGTTATTTTCCAACAGGGCTAGAATGACCTACCTCCTGTTTTTAAGGCAAATTTTCACCCCATTTCCGATTCTTCTCGGTACTTATGGAGTTCTGAATCAATATTTCGTTGCTAAAGCCGTCTCAGCCGGATTTTGTCGCGTATCGTTTGTCTGACCGCGTCGTCGACATCCACGGCACTTTCCAGATTACCGGCTTTATTTATATTCAGCAATTTCCGATGAATTGAGGATTTAATATTTTCAGCCATTAAATTTGGAGGGAAAAACAGTGCTTTCAATTTTTAGACGTACATACAATCGCATATTTATATTTTGTCGGTATAATTTAAGAACACCCTGTATAATTGATTGCCTATCCATTATAGTTTATTGTGTTTCGCAGTAAACCGCAAAATTTAATTATTAACAAGTACAAACTTATTAGTAGATATATCATCTTCATTGTGTTTCAGATTTCTGCTATACGCCCGAATTGGTTAATTGCTTTTATTATTATAGTTTGTAGTTATCTACGAGCCCTGATTGAAGGGTGTCTAATGTGGCACCCTTTGTACAAAACACTTTACATCGCACCTGCTTCTGCTTCTCTTTAAGGCGCCCTGCGACTTAATTTGAATTTTCCTTAATGATTTAGCTAGCAACTGATTAGAAAGCGACGGTAAGGCGTGTTATTGTCGCACTAATAGAATAATTAATTTACCCTTCTTTAGATGTAACCTTTATCGTTTATCTTTGTTAAATAAATTGGAAACATTATTATTAATTACATGCTAATTGATTTCAAATTAATTGTTTTCAGAGGCATGTTCACTTCAGTTCACTGTGAATTTATCTGAACATCACGCGATGTTTGGTTTATTTGAAATAGTATTGGCGTGTACATAAACTTAATTTGACATTTAGCACATCTGATTCTTACAAGTCCATCTCTCCATGTGATGACAAACTGGGTAATATCTTTCTACATAGATGTATCTCAGGTTCAAATCTGAGCTTCCTACAAAATTGTTGTAAAATTGTTGCTACCATGACCTGCGATGAGAGGCACGCTAAACATCGATAGAGTAAACGTTTCGCAAAATCTATAGTGTAATTTTGATTAGGGAATTTTATTAGTTTCCAGTGAGTATTTTTGAATAATGGAGAATAGAAACAATAGACAATATACACGACGAATCGATATTACATGCTAAAAGTCAATACAAGAATATTTGTCTCTCGACTTGAATTTGTGAACGTACTACTCGCTTGAAATATCCAAATTACATAGATCTAGTAATTTTAACGTTGTTGAATTGGTGGTAACGGCGTGTTATGTGTTATTTTTTGTTAAGCTCGTTGTCCTTAAATAGCCAGTGAGTTTCGAAAAAGCCCTTCTTTTCTGTCAAGAAATAAATAAAAGAACACTTAGCATTGCCGAAGTGTAGATTTTTGTTAAAGCATATTTGATTTTGGTTGCCGCGATAACAGTTTCGGATTAAATTGTCTATTATTTAATTTTGTTAATTAATACAGAAGTATTGATTAACTTCGATTTGTAAATCGGATTTATTGGCAAACTAAACGTCCAGATTTGCAGGGTAAGTTGTAATTTATAATTTATTCTATTAACGATCACGTGTTTGAAGATTAACTTTGAATAAATTTTTTCATGATTTATTTTAGACGTTTTGGTACTTGCACTTACATTTTGGTACCTAGAGGTTTTTGATAAAATTTTTTTGTTTAAGGTATAAAAGCTTATACTTTATTCTTGGATTGAAATTTGGATATTGGATATTGGATTTTGGAAATTCATGGAGTTAATGGTAACTGATTTTGCAGATTATATTATACTGCCTGTCCCCAGTAGAATAGAATAGTATAGAATAAAGTTTATTTACGACGAAAAATATACAAATAAAAAATAAGTAAATAAAATACAATATGTAAATAAACTTGAACACTTCACAAAAGTGCAGGAGAGCACTGTACATGAAGAATGAAACGTATTCTTAATAATTATATATACCGTCTAAATAACAATTAATAAATAACAATATAATAACAAAAATATTTAAAGATTTAAGAAAATAAAAACATGTAATATAATGCTCATGTTCATATCTACTTATACATCGTGAACAAATACATATATTAATTTAAAATAGTATTATTGAAAGAAGTCTAAAATTTAAAATGACCTATTATGATATGGTTTCGGATTAACAACATTATGGATTTCTTCTCTAGGTGTTTCTGGAATGTATTGTTTAATTTTGGTCTTTGCCGTCTTTAGAAGAGGTATACGTTTTATATTATTTGATATTGTATTGTAAGCTTTGGGACTGAGGTATGTAAAACAGATATTGCTCAGATTACCTCTAATTTTTTGCATTTCGTTGCTTTTTTGCACATTAGATTACCATTGATTTAAAGCACACTGATAAAAGAACAGCAACCTAACATCCATTACATTAGCATCTTTAAATAGGTACTTGATTTGAAGGGTAAGTAGGTTCTTTGTTTATTATAATCCTTAGTAATCTTTTTTGTAATGAATTTGAGTGTTTTAAATATGAATCAAGAACTCCTCCTCAACCTAGAATTCCATACATTAGGTGAGATTCAACAAGTGATTGGTACAATATTTTGATTTGTTTAAAATCCAGAATTTCTTTAAACATTTAAACCTATATATTAGTTTTCTTATTTTATTAGATTATATAATTAATATGTATATCCCATTTCATTTTTGAATCAATAATTATACCTAAATATTTTACCTGTGTTGTAAGTTTTATTTTGAAGTGATCATCGATATTTAGTTCTTGGAATGCAGGGGAAGATGTCTCATATAGATAAAAAAGCAAGTAATTAGTTTTAGATATGTTCAGCGTTAATAACTTACTTTCGAAATATTTTTTTATATTTTTCATATCTTCCTCTACCTCATTTTTTAGGTCTTTCCAGTTAAGAGCTTTATAGAAGAAAGCAGAGTCATCAGCATAGCTTATTACTGAACCACTGGTATTTAAATCAAACAAGTAGTTGATATATATTATAAAAAAATATAGGCCCCAGTACTGTTCCTTGCGATACACCAACATCCTCAGGGCTACTCCTTACAGAGTTTATTTCTGTGTATTGTACTCTATCAGTTAGGTATGACTAGGACTTTTATACTATTATTTCTAAAGCCCAAATTACTTAATATCGTTAGAAGTTCAGTATGGCATACGGTATCAAAAGCTTTAGTTAAATCAATGAACACAGCTAAGCTTTTGACTCTGTTGTCCAAAGCATGATAAATCTTATCTACACAGTGCGCAATTGCATTTTGTGTACTCATACCTTTTCGAAAGCTATATTCTGAACTGAATAACAATTTATGTTTTTACAGATAGTTTATAATTCGCGACTTAATAACTTTTTCAAAGATTTTTACGAAATTACTAATTAAAGAAATAGGTCTATAATTTGTTACCTCTTCTTTGCAACCACTTTTGCGAATTGGTTTTTATTATAGCTACTTTAAAAACTGAGGGACATTGACCCTCAGCAATTGCTTTGTTTATTATATTAGCTAATGGTATAGCAATATATTGAGAGATTTCTTTTATAGTGATTGCAGTAATTCCATCTATTCCCGGCGATTTATTGTTTTTTAGTTCATTAATAATTTTTATAATTTCCGTAGGAGTGGTGGCATACAAAAAATATTGAATTCATTTGTGTTTCTGTTTCGTATTGTTTAATCGACTTTGGATTGAGACTTTCCAATGTTACTAAAGAAAGAGTTAAAGATATTGGCATTTTCATTATCACTTTTCACTTTTTCGCCTTTAGCATTTTTAATACTAGATATATTTGATTTGGTATTATGTATTCCGCAAAATTCATTTGTCACCTCCCACAAATTTTTGGAGAAAATTTATTACTCCCCACCTTATTCCTGAAATATTTTGTTTTCCCCTTTTTTAATTAAATTGTTTAAGTTGTTATGATATTTTTTTATATTAATTTTTTTATTTCCATATTATCAGGATTACTTTTTACTTCAGTGTACATACTATCTATTTTATTTATATATTTAATAAGTTTTTTTGTGATCCAACTTTTTTTATCTTTATGTTTAATTCTCACAATTTTTGTGCATGCTTTGACCTCATTTTTTATTATAGCAATAATAGTATTTGTAGCACTTTCCAGACTTTCATTATCCAAGTTTTCCCTCGTTATATTTTTAAGATTACTTTTTAGTTTTTTTATAATTAATATACTTAATATGCTTTTGTGTCTTATTAGGTGAGTTTACTATTGCATTTTTTAGAATTATTTGAATAGCAATTATATAATGATCAGTTATTTTTGATTTTATTATACAGGACAACGATATCTCTTCTGCAGTATTTTGTAAAGTTTTTATAAAGATATGATCAATGCAACTTCTGCTTCCATTTTCATTTCTTGTTATATCATTTATATAAGATTTAAAACCATGGGAATACAGAATGATTAGGTATTCTAGTGAAAAATTATCATGTAAGTTAAGAATATCTATGTTATAATTAGCAGTATTATTATTGTCTTGTAGATATTGATCTAGAGAGGCATTAAATAGTCTAGGACATCTTGAAGGGGGTAAATGGCTAATATATTTATATTAATTTTATTTATATCGAGTATATCAAGTTCTATAATGTTTATATCATTGATTTTAACAATATTATAGTCATAATTTAATTCCTGTTTTGTGTATATAATAACCCCATCATTTTTATTTATTGTTCCCTTGTTATAAATTAGTTGGTGCCTTTCAATATTAAACATATCTAAATCCTTATCTGTAAGATCAAAGGTTTCTGTGAAAACAATACATTCAAAATTAAATTCAAAGGTATTGAACTCATAAAACTATTTTCTTGAAAAATGTTATTTGATATCCACTTGAAACATTCAGTAGAGAAAATCTTGGTGAATGTTTGCATACGACCTTAGTTGGTTTTTGTCAAGTTAGTTCGAACAGATTATTTTGGGTTCTGGAGCTGCTTGCGTTGCTGTATTTTAAGATAAGTGCTATAAATTGTTTATTTGGAAAATTATTTTCTACTTTTTATATTGTATATTTTATAGTTTAAAATAAAATATATTTTACCTTACAGCTAGCATAGTGGTTTTCTATATACTTTTTTTGCTTAAACCTAATTCTATATTTTTATACAACTTCTTCTTATCAGTTTTTTTCCCTCTAAACTCTATTACATCTGTAAATTGTTAGTAATTAGAAAAGTTTAGTAATTTTTAAACTATAGACAACATTTTATATTTATTATATTGTAAGATTTTTAGTAGTTTGTGCCAAATTCATATTTTTCATGGCTATTTACCCCCCAAAATAATTTTTCCAAACCCCGTCCCCCCCCACACCCCCCCCCCCCCCAAAGGGCCGCTTTTTTGTGGGGGGTTTGGGTTTTTTCCCCAAATTTTACACACCCACACAGATAACCCCGCGGGGCCCCCCGCCCCCCCCCCCCGCCCCCCCCCCCCCCCCCCCCCCCCCCCCCCCCCCCCCCCCCCGCGCCCGGCCCGCCCCCCCCCCCCCCGGGGGTCGGGTTTTCTTCCCCCCCCCCCCCCCCACCCCCCCCCCGCCCCCCACCCCCCCCCCCCCCCCCAACCCCCCCCCCCCCCCCCCCCCCCCGGGGTTAGTGAAAAATTCGAGTGTGTATTACAGAAAGATCCTGATTTTAGCAAATTAAGACAAATTTGTGATGGTGCATCTACAACTTCGTTAAGTGAGTTCACAGATTGTTTTACTTATGCCTGTATTACATCCGTAGATGTCGAACGGTCATTTTCAAAATACAAACATATTTTTTCACCAAAGCGAACATCGCTGACAGAGACAGCTGTAGAAACCTACCTGATGCTATTATACCATAGATCTTCCCCACTTTGTGATGACGACAACCAAACTACTTCATAAATCTGTTTAAAAGGGTGAGTTTTATACAAATTTTTATAAAATGTAACATTATTGTTAAAATTTATTTCCATTTAATATACTTATTCAAGTATTATGATATGATGTAAACATATGAGTCATATGACGGCTCTGGCGGCCAGGTGACCTCGGACAACTCTACTTATTACTTACAATGTCTGTCTTGCCTAGTCTGATTTAGGCTGGCCTGGTTTGCTATTATTATTTGTTTTTTCCATTACTTATGGCATACTGACGAGAACATAATAAGTTCGAAACCAGTCTATATCTAGTGAGGAATTAACGAATAATCTTAGCTACCAAAGAAGACTTGCAGGTTTAATTCTATGCAGGTCGGTGCTTTTGACATAATGAGTGATGAGTGTATCCCTCTGGTGGTATCAGTCAGGGATGTACTTATCACTCACGGATATACTTGTCATTCACTATGTCTAGAATATAGTATTAAAATAGTTATCTATACAAATACATTTAACATAAGATACTAAACATAATATTCTTTAACTGTCTAATAAAAGAATTGTCATTTAATTTGTGCGAACAGAGGTACCAACTGATAATACAGACCAACTCGTCGTTGTTGACAGTGGAATGTATGCCACAGAAGAACGAACTCGGTGAGAAATCGGAAGCGACGGTGACTTTGTTTCTGCGAAGTGGTGATTTTAGAGCAAATACTCGATTATGTCATATTGGCTGGCTTCTGAATATCTGCATTTATATGGGATTGCATAATACTTTTGATTTGCATATTTCTAATAAAATAACCCTAGTTAGAAATAGATTATGATTTACATTTAAAAAAATTAAGAGAAAATTCATTTTACGATACAAATACATTTATTTGCAATAACTCTAATATTTTTTGGGGTGTTACCGTGGATAAGATTTTGTGTACTTCATATTAATTTACTTGATATTTCCTGTAATATCTTCAAGATTGTTTTATACAACATTAGATCTTGAGTAATTTGTGACAAGTAATGTTACCAACATTACAAATTGGTCGTAAAATGAGAACATTACGTTCAATTTACGCTATAATACTAGACAATATGGCGTTTTATTAAATATTGTAGAAGATTGAGAGTAATGTGAAACATAATTAAATTCCGCTTGAATTGAATGACAACTAATAAATTTCTATACCCACATCTTGTATATATGGTAGTTTCTGGTAAAATCAATCCAGAAAATTATATAATATAACGATGAGTAAAAATGTGCTAAAATAATAGACAAAATTAGGATTAAGGATTAAAACCAATGACGTTTTAGCTGTCATCTTGAAATTTAAACGGTTCTAAAGGGTTATGTAAAGTAATGATATTAAACAAAGATAAATTTACCTTGAAATTTGATGCAACGATTGTAGGTCATAGGACATTGGTCATCAATAGGGCTGTCAAAAATGTTCCGTGGGACAGTGGCGTACGCGAAATTAACTAATACGAGAAACAACCAACTGTTACAATTTATAACAATGTATGTAAAACTTACCCTCTTAACAAGCTTGATGAACTAGCTTGCTTATCACAAACTGGAGAAGATGTGTAGCCATTTTGCAGCATCAGGTATGTTGCTATGGTTGTCTCCATGAGTGATGTTCGCTTTGGTGAAAATATATTCTTACATTTTGAAAACGACCATGCGACATCTACTGATGTAATACACGCATACGTAAAATAGTCTTTGAACGCACTTAACGGATCTGGGGCTGCACCATCACATATTTGTCTTAATTTGGTAAAACCGGTGTCTTTATTTAACACACTTGCGAACTTTTCTTTAACGCGCTCATTTGTTGCATCACCTATAGCGTGTAGCAGTAGATTTACTTCGTCCACTATTTGCAGTGACTCCGCTAACAACAACGCACTGTTTTCTAATTTTTGTATGCTTTCATGTAATAGTTTATAGTTCTTCGCAATATTTTTTAAAGCTGTTTCAACGGAAATATCCTCGAATTTTGTCTGGCTTTCCTTAATAGCTGCAGCCTCATCTGGATTGAATTGTAGTATCACAGCTTCTATTTGTTGGAAATATTCAGCATAATAAAAAGCTGCCTGCAACCATGTTTCCCAACGTGTAAGAATCAGGAATACCGGGACACCTGCTATGAAATGCACGGAGACGTTTAGGAGATTTAAGAAACAATTTTTTTGTACTTGCTATTAATGCATCCACCTCTGGAAAACCTTTTCGAATAGTTTCTGCCACAAGATGTAAATCATGCACTTTACTCGTAACATGTATAAACGTAAAACCTTGTTTTTGCAAAGAACGGCCTACCCAACGCATTGTCACGGCGCCATCAGTCACAAACATCAACACTTGACTTTTTGACAGTCAAATTTTTCTAACGACTCCAGCACCACCCTGGTAATTGTTTCGCTAGTACACTGACTTAGTTTTTTGCTAGCTAGTAACAGTGGAACTGTCGGTTTAAGAGGGTCAAGTATTCATACTATAACATTTAAAATAGAATTTTCTTTTACAATCTGTTGTCTCATCAACAGATAACCATAGCCGTGTATTTTTTAATTCACATTTCATCTTATTTACCATATCTACGTGTACAGTTGTTAGATAGTTACATAACGTTGTGTAACTTGGTAACTTCACCTGGGCATTGTATTTATTCCAGAACTTTCGAAATGGTTGTTTATCGAGTATGTGCAAAGGAACATCACAGGCAATCAGCATTAATAGTAAATCAAACATAAACTGTATTGTTGAAGGCACGCCATTTTTTTTATTTTTATGGTGTACACTATTTACGTGAAGTCCACTATCACGCTTATCTCAGTACATCAAATCTTTCTCGCACACTTTACAAATTATTTTACTACCATCATAGAATAAATTCGGGAATTCACCTATGAATTTATTCACTTTGTCAGCAAATGGCTGTTTTCTACCCCTGCGTACGTCTGCCATGCTTTATTATTAAATTAATATCAACAATACAGTACAACAAATAAAATAAAAACACAAAAACAATACGCAATAGGTCCAAGAGACAACGTGTACACAACTTGAAAGCTAATAATAGACTGGACTGTACTCTACGACCATGATACATAGAAACGATTTGCAGCTTTAGTCATCAATAATTATTATACTAACAGCAATTATACGTCTACAGGTTTTTAGTCGTACAATTTGAATGTAGACACACTGTATATTTCACAACAAGAATAGTCGAAAAGTGTTAATATATCTCACCTTTAATTAAAACGAGAAAATGAATCTTGTCAAAAATGCTTCCGTGTATTTCTAGCTAAAATGTGTATAATTACGAGGAGCTTATTTATGCCATACTTCGTAATTAACCAAAGTGTATTTACAGAAGTGTTCTAAATATCCTAAAATTATGCTCAGAGACTATTGCAAATAGTCTGGATGATGCATATAATCAGTTACTGTCGATGGAGAACGGTAATAATCGATGATTGGAATCTGTTAAGATCAAGTCGATTGATCCTAAGTGTATGTATACCTAAATAAGCACAGGAAGTATCAGCAGGAATGAGCAGTCAGAACCGGAGGATGCCTGCCGAGCAGCCCACACCATTAGTATTTACGGACAGAGTTGACTAAAATTCAAACCATCAACTCTTTATGAGACATCATCCAGATCTACAGTGGGATAAAGGACGATACTTAGCCATTGGCATTTTAGACCATTTCTACAACTAAGATTATTAACGCACCACGCACCCGCTTATAGGGAACGTGAGCTGGGTTTAGACCATCGTGAGACAGGTTAGTTTTACCCTATTGATGACTCGTCGTTGCAATAGTAATCCTGCTCAGTATGAGAGGAATCGCAGGTTCGGACATTTGGTTCACGCACTCGCTCGAGTGGGCGGTGGTGCGTTCAGGCATAATCCGTGGGATTATGCCTGAACGCCTCTAAGGCCGTATCCTTTCTAGTCAAATATGGCAACGATATCTCTTGGAGTTCCGAGAGTTGAAAGGCTCAAAACAATGTGACTTTACTAGGCGATCGCGGCTCGCCGCGGTCATCGCACTAGCCCTATTTGCCGTCTTGAGATCGACGGTCGGCGGTGGGATCGATCCTTGCCATGTCCGACCTGATCTGTCATGACGGCCGATCATGGGTCGCATAAACGTTTCGATGTTGGAACTCAGAATTGTCTGTAGACGACTTACGTACCTGGTAGGGTGTTGTACTCGGTAGAGCAGATCCACGCTGCGATCTGTTGAGACTCAGCCCTTAGCTTGGGGATTCGTCTTGTCGGCGAGACGAGATATTGAATCAATAAGGTAAGATCTGAAAGAGCATTTTTCAATAGTTCTGTGTCGCAATTTAAATAATTTAGTTATAGAAACTCTTTTTCTTAGTTACTTTATGAACATATTGAAAGTGCCCGACTGACATTATTTTTAAAAATCAAATTTCATTAAATCAATATACAAGTGAAATATTCAATACAGTCTACATAGAAACTCACTAAATTATTAAATTTTATTTCTGGTAGCTTGGAGTTTCTTACTGAATATTTTATTAGCATTGCATGAATTAATGTAATTAAATGAGTTGCATGTATATAATGATTGCAGAAATAAAAACTTCAGATAACTTGATACGAATTTAATTCATTCCATTAAATTGCGCTGTGAACACATAAATATAACGAGGTGTAATATTATTTAATAACACAGTAGTATGATACAGTCAATGAATTTAATCGCAAGGAAGTTTGTATTTAGTTTACTTTATGGAGTACTGACTGTAACACTCATGTCTGAACATCTCAGATTAATGATACTAGAAAATAACTAACAAAACATAAAAAAGTTGTCCGATTTATCCACATCCCACGCAAGATACGTAAATATCGCTGATTTAATTCCTATTGGTCAGAATTATGAACACAGCACGAAGAAACCCGATCGATACCCGATCTATCACCATCTTGACAACAACTAGTGTTCTGTAAAAAGACGTCTGCCATTTTAATCTGTGCTTTTAAGTGATTTTAAAGTTTTGTTATTTGGTACAGTGATTAGTAATCGATTTTTAGTTACAAAAAATTCATTCATAAATATTTATTGAGAAACAATGACTAATAAGTGTGAAGTATGCGGTCAAAGAGAACTACGGAATTGTTTATCTTTTCACAGGTAAGTAAACAAAACAAATCAGGGCCAGCATAATACGAAAGTGTGAAAGTTCAAAAATTACTACAATTAATGATAACTTTACAAAAACAAATACAACAACATTTGAATCCATTTGAACAGTAAAAAATCCACATTTTATTATTTTCTTAAGGTTGCTCACAAATTGTAGATGTTTTAAAGTCAATTGATATTTTTTTAATGTAATTTTAAAGGTTGTTATTAAAAAATTGTTTATTTTCAGATTTCCCGAGAATCTGGAGTCAAGAGAAAGTTGGCTGAAAGCTCTCAAAATGGAAAATGCCAGTAAGTGGCACTACGTGTGTTCACAACACTTTAAAAAAAACTGATTATAATATAAGATCTGGATTAAAAGTGTTGAAAATCAATACTGTTCCATTTTTCCCCTGACCACACTGTCACCAACTTCGTCACACATACTGTCCAGGTAGACAGAGACAGGGTGGAAAAAGAAGAAAGATCACGTACCATGGACGAGTGGCAGCGGCGTTGTGACGCCGAATCCAGAGGGAGGTGGACTGCCAGACTAATAAGGCGGTTAACTACATGGGCAAACCGCGGACACGGCGAAGTTCCTGATCGGGCATGGATTTTTTTCAATCCTATCTGTACAAGATGAGAATAACAGATAACCCAGAATGCGTATAATGTGAGATAGGACAAGAGGACGATACATACCATACATTTTTCGATTGCGACAGATGGACGCGGGAAAGATTCTTGCTGGAAACGACGGTGGGTGCTCAAATGATACCCGACAACATCATAGATAACATGCTACGCAGCAAAGACTACTGGGACGCGATAGCAAGATTTGTAGAAGTAGTGCTCCGACAAAAGAAACAAGAGGAGCGGTAAGCACGGCGATCACCCTTACTCTTGAACCCCTAATCACAAAAGTGGATGGGGGACGTAGGAAAGTGACGAAAGATAGATGGCGTCACAAAGACGGTAATGGATCAGACTGAAGTAATGCGAAAACGGTTCCGGTCTGGTCTCTCTTCGGGGAATTCAGGAAGGCCTCTTGCTCCGATTAGCTAACACGCCGGCTACGCCCTCCCTTAACAAAAAAAAAAACTGTCCAGGTAGAGAATTCTATTGAAAATTAATAATATACTAAGTAGTCACTCATTCATACCTCATGAAATAATATCAAGTAGAAAGGTACCTAAAGAGCATCAACTGTTTTGTTGATATGTTACTTTTATTGCAGTGATGTATGTTTTCAATATTTCAAAGAAATCTCTTTTGTTTCAGCATTGAAAATTTAATTCCTTCGCCACCATTAGTATCCAAGATAGCAAGGTATGTAAATTTAAATATACAAGGCCCGCTACTTTAAACTCCCCTTGGTCCTTATTTTTTTTTAAGCAATGGTCATGTCCAGCTTATCAAATTGTAATATTTTTAAGTTCTTTAAATGTTGCTATCTTGGGTACTAATGGTGGCGAAATAATATAATTTTCAATGCTGAAACAAGTGAGATTTCTTTGAAATATACAAACTTACATCACTGCAATGAAAGTAACTTATCAACAAAACAGTTGATGCATTGTGGGTATCTACTCGATATTATTTCATGAGGTATGATGAATGAGTGACTACTCATTACATTATTAATTTTCAATACAATTCTCTAATAACCTGGACAGTACGTGTGACGAACCTGGTGATAGTATTGCCAGGGGAAAAAAATAGAACAATACTGATTTTCAAGACTTTGAATCTAGATCTTTTAATAGTATAATCACTTTTTTTAAGTGTTCTGAACACACGTAGTGCCACTTACTGACATTTTCCATTTTGAGAGCTTTTAGACAACTTCCTCTTTTCACCAGATTCTCGGGAAATCTGAAAATAAACACATTTTTTCATAACAACCTTTAAAATTTAATTAAAAAAATATCAAGAGACTTTAAAACATCTACAGTTTGTGAGCTACTTTAAGAATGAACTTTCCATTCAAGATAAAATAAATATTTTTGTATAAGTATCTTGTTTAATGAAATGAGGATTTTTTACTGTTCAAATAGAACCAAATGTTGTTTTTTCTTTTTTGTAAAGCTAAAATTAATTTTAGTCATTTTTGAGCTTTCAAACTTTCGCATTCACGTATTATGCCGACCCTGATATGTTTTGTTTAATTACCTGTGAACAAACAACCCCGTAGTTTTCCTCTTTGGCCGCACACTACACACTTATTAGTCATTGTTTCTCAATAAATATTCACTAAATAAATTTTTATAACTCAAAATCGATTATTAATCATACCCAATAACACAAAACATTAAAATCACTTAAAACAACAGAGATTAAAATAGCAACAGCAGAATAGCATTGAAAAATACATTACTCAAGCAAACAAATTTTGTACATCTATTAAGTGTTAAGTTATGCAAAATAGACTATGAAGCCTGGAGCCGCCCCTGGTTTGTTTTTGGATACGTTGATATGTAAACATGCAAATTGTTGTGTATGTATCGGTCATAATAATCAGTGTATCTCTTATGTATGTTACTTATCTTTATATTATTAATCTGAGCTGAACATCGATAATGACAGGTAAAATATTCATGAAAACCAGTTGCCTGTCTATATTTGCGAATTAATCATATAATGGACTAACAATTTCGTTAATTCACTGAAAATGGAATTTTACACCTCATTTCAAAATACATGGAATCAATCTAATGTTGGTGAAGTGAAAATCAGATTGTGTGACCCAATAATTGACGAGATTTAGGTGAAATTAAAAATTAATCGGGCCACTAGTATAGTCCACTTAATTTGATGTTATACAACAGAGGCGGAACCAATTAGGGGATATGTGAACACAGTGAATGTATACTGAAATAATACTAAATGAATCGTTGAACCCACTTTACAACAAAACTTAAAAGGAAAGATATGTTGTTACCAATTGCACTTTGCGACATTTAATATTTACCTCTGAATAAAACTAATGCACCATAAAATGAAATCACAAAATCGTTTTAACAATTTGTATTAATAAATGAATGACAAAATAAAATGTTATAATTAAGGTTATTTGAGAGATTTGAACAGAGTTACAGAGGAAAATTTAAAGTTGGCTTTAATTACTATAAAATAACAGTATTTCAAAAATCTAGGGAAAAATTAATTAAGAAAAAGTTGAATTGAAAGATAAACTAAAAAAATGGATCTATTGAAAATCGGTAATGTGTGTTGCGTCTTCTAACTCAAATCACAGTTTTCTAGGCATGTTTTAATCAAATTTTGGAAGACGTCCTGCTGACTGTTCTCCCATTCTGTAATAACGACATCTTCAAGTTCTCTAAGGTTCCTAGGTGCAGGTGTATAACGTTACACCACTATTTTAAGTGTACTTCAAATGGGCTCTATGGGAATCAAGTCTGGACTTCTTGGTGGACATTGCATAACTGGAATATTGATATCATTTACCACTTCTCTAACCACATGAGGCCGAGCACTGTCTTGCATCAATAAGAAATGCTCTCAAGATGAAAATATGCATTCACAGATTTTCTATCTCCCAGAATATTATAGAGACAGATTCAAATGAGATCCTTAGGAAGATATTACAACTAGGAAACCTTTCTCCTGGTCTTCGCCAGACTCATTCACGTCCATCAAGGAATTTTAGGCTCACTATAGTTTCATCAGTAAACAAAACATGTCTCCACTGATCCGCAGACCAATTAGCGCGATCCAGGACAAGACGTAACCTGAAAACTCCGTTCTCTAGGGAAGCAATGGGGCAGTTGCTGACATTTGTTGTTTTTGATACAAATCCTTCAACGTTCACTGACAATGTCACGGGAGATCCTAAGTCTACTATCCAAATGATTACTAAACTCAAATAAATAGTATATTATGTTACTGGAGGAGAAGGCGAACATTACATGTTGAGCCCAGAAGTTTGCTCTGGGCGAAACATATAATGTGCCTTGTGCTTCAAGTGGCATATACTATTTATTCTTCAAGCGTCAAAATAGACAAAATTTCGACTTTAATTTCGATAAATGACATCAAATATGTTAAATTTTGGCAAAAAAATTAAATATTGGTAATACTAACCATTTTATTTATTAATTAAGCATAACATAGTACTCACCACTTTATTTATAAATTAAACATAGGTAACATTTTTTTTTAATTGGAATTAAAATTAAGTATAACATTTTTAGTTCTTAAACATCAAATATCTATATTACTTATAGGTCTTTCCAAAAGCCATTATTTATTAACATGAATATTAAATGTGCAATTCTGTATAGTACAGTTGCTTACGTTTAAAGCACTGCTGGCTGTGTTTGTTTCTAGATTCATAGTTCTGTCGAATACATTATTTGCAATAAGATTGTCGGTTTGATTGTTCAAAATTCTTTCATTGTTGGCAGAAAATTCTTCAGTAAAAATGTTTTAGTTTGACTTGAAGTACTGGGCTCATTATACTCTAATGGGTTTAGTATTTTCATCGCTATCTGTTTTTTGTTGTTTACAGATTCTTCAATGTATCCTTCAGCAACTCTGGTGGATTTCCATCCACCATGTCGCTTTAGGGTTGTTAAATCTCCACCATTATCAACTAAGATAGTTGTCGAGTTTCTTCTAAGGATATGGCCCGTATATTCATGTGAATTTGGCAACTTTATAAACGACGCAACATCTTTTGCAACGTTTGAAATTTTATGTATGCCCATCACAACACGATGATCATTTTGATATTTAAAAAAAAATTTACCAACAGTTATGTCTTTTGGCCGAAGAGTAGCATTTTCTGTATAAATTTAAATTAAAATCTCCAATTATAGTAAATGAGCGATGTTTTTTAGTTTTTGTATTGGTAATATTTATTTACTAAGATTAAATCTCCCAAATCTTTTATATCATTAACTTTTATATGAACAAATTCATCGCACAAGCTCCTGTAACTCCAAATATTAGTACAACCTAAAAGATAAACTATATTAATTTTATAAAAATATAATAAAGTTAGAGAGCAAAAAAAACTCTAAAGTGGAGGATTCGAACCCGGGCCTTCAAATTACGAGTCCAACACTCTGACTATTGAGCTATATCCGGAATTGAACAAAGTAATCAATTCTTTTAGTCTATTGTTTTCATAGCGGATAAATATAAAATAACTGGAATTTCACAAATTATAACAAAATTTTATATTACAGATATGAAAGGGTTAAATATATAATTTTAAAATGCGTACATACCTTTGTTGCTAAATATTTATCATTAGCTGCTTTATTAAGGAATTCATCAAACTCTTCTTTAGACAAAACTTTTGACTTTTTAGGTTTATAATTTTCGCCTTGTCGCTTTAAAAAGGCAATTAATTTAGAATAGTTGTCAATTTTTACATTGTGTTCGATTTTTAATTTAGATTTTACCATTGAATATTGCGCCCATTTTCCGAATACATATGTACGTTGTTGTCCTTGGCCCATTTTATAAATTTATCGTACGCAGTATCGTAAACTTTTTTGGATTTCGCGGGTATTAATGTTGCCACTGATGAATTTGCAATTTCAATTAATTCAGATGGTGTGCGCTGCAATTCTTGAGACATTTTTGCTTTTAATTTGAAAACCGACCCGACGTGAAATTTAAAACTGACAATTATGACAAGTCATAGTTACTTGGATTTTTAATTCGTTGTATGATAGGTACACTGCCGTGCAAAACTAAGTAGGGCAGCACTTATTACTTTATCTATAAGAGTTAAAAAGCGATATAAGAAGAAAGGAGTATTAAAAGAAGGCCTTTAACTGGGAGACGGAGGATAAATGATGGTTGAATACGATCAGCAATTACTAAATTATCTGCGTGGAAAAGCAGATACATTTATGTTACATATATATTACACCACTACTGTCACTGTCTACTTACTTTTGCACAGCAGTATACATTGTTTCATTTCTTTCTTTCTCCAGGACGTGTTGCAATATATAATGTATGTATTGGTATACGCTTGAAGAAAAAAGTAAATTACAAGTTACAGAAATAAGGTATATAACTGTTTAATATTTTAACGATGAGATGAAAATATCAATAACCCACCTTTTTATTAATCAAATGATTTTTTAATTTCTACATAAAACTTTGCCATATCTTATAACGACATGTTTTTAAAGTTTCTTTTTAAACTGCAAGTCTCTAGGAGCGTCGTAATAATGTCTACAGTCATTATCGCTCTATCGATTTTAAAATTTTCCTCCCCCACCAAACCCCCTTTTTTTTTTTTTTTTCCCCCTTCCCCCTTTTTTGCCCCCCCTTCCCCCCCCCCCACCCCCCCCCCCCCTTTTTTTCTCCCTTTTTCCCCCCCCCCCCAAAAAAAAAAAAAAAATATTTTTTTTTTGGTTTAAAAAAAAAAAAAAAAAGTTTTTTTTTTTTTTCCCCCCCAAAAAAAAACAACTTTCCCCCCCGGCCCCGGGCTTCGCCCCTTCTCCCCCCCCCCCCCCTCGGCGAGTGGGGAGTCGCCTGGGGGGGGAAGGGGAAAAAAAAAAAAAAAAAAGGGGGGAAGGGAAACCCCCCCCCCCCCCCCCCTGCTCTTTTCCCCCCCCCCCCCCCCCCCCCCCCCCCCCCCCCCCCCCCCCCCCCCCCCCCCCCCCCCCCCCCCCCCCCCCCCCCCCCCCCCCCCCCCCCAACCCAACCCCTTTGGTGGGGGGGGGGCCCCTTACCCCCCCCCCTTTTTTTCCTTTTCCCCCCCAAAAACCCCCCCCGGGGGGGGGGCCCCCCCGTCCCCGGCCCCCCCCCCCCCCCCCCCCCCCCCCCCCCCCCCCCCCCCCCCCCCCCGCCCCCCCCCCCCCCCCCCCCCCCCCCCCCCCCCCCCCCCCCCCCCCCCCCCCCCCCCCCCCCCCCCCCCCCCCCCCCCCCCCCCCCCCCCCCCCCCCCCCCCCCCCCCCCCCCCCCCCCCCCCCCCCCCCCCCCCCCCCCCCCCCCCCCCCCCCCCCCCCCCCCCCCCCCCCCCCCCCCCTTTTCCCTTTCCCCCCCCCCCCCCCCCCCCCCCCCCCTCCTTCCCCCCCTTTTCCCCCCCCCCCCCCCCCCCCCCCCCCCCCCTCCCCCCCCCCCCCCCCCCCCCCCCCCCCCCCCCCCCCCCCCCCCCCCCCCCCCCCCCCCCCCCCCCCCCCCCCCCCCCCCCCTTCCCCCCCTCCCCTCTCTTTCCCCCCCCCCCTCCCCCCCCCCCCCCCCCCCCCCCTTTTTTTCCCCCTTTTTTTCTCCCCCCCCCCCCTTTTTTTTTTTTCTTCTCCTTTTTCTCTCCCCCCTCTTTTTTTTTTTTTTGTTTTTTTGTCTGCTTTCCCCTCCCTCTCTCCTCTTTTTTTTTCTTCTTCTCCCTTCCCCCCCTTTTCTTTCTTTTTCTTTCTTTTTTTTTTTTTTTTTCTCTTCCTTTTCTTCCTTTTCCCCCCCTTTCCCTTTTCTCTTTTTTTTCCTTTTCCTTTTTTTTTCTTTTCTTTTTTTTTTTTTTTTTTTTTTTTTTTTTTTTTTTTTTTTTTTTTTTTTTCCCCTTTTTTTTTTTTTTTTTTTTTTTTTTTTCTTTTTTTTTTTTTTTTATTATAAATAATGTTTAAACGTTGCGTTGATACGCTCTTTCGTTAACCCGCCTCTGTTAGGTTAAATTTTAATACTTAATCGCTCATCATATATTATCAACTCACAACTTCCAAATTACCTGAAAACATGATAAATAATTCCAGGGAAGCTCATACTAAAATATTTTCGTGATTTTGCAATTTTAAATAATACTCTTGAGATTCGGGGGCGAATTAAAATTTCCATTAATATTTTACATATACCTACTAAATTTAAATTCTTATCTTTTAAAGCAATATTTTTAATATTTGGTCACGTTTTTACTATTTATCGATTATGAAAAATATACAAGTTTCTATTTCTGTACATGTTTTAAATTACTAAATATTTTTAAAGTCATTATAAACTGTTTAAATATTTGCATTTTGAATAGATCTAAAATTTAATAACACTGCCTATATATTACACTCAATGCGCATTTCACCAACCAAATTGGCATCATCTGGAGATGATTAAAAGTAACCTTATGCTAACCTATTTATACCTAAACTATTTTCACGGTTCGGTGAACCTTGACCCACTTACCAATAGAGCAGACGATTTGGGATTGGCCCTCTGTTAGTCTTCGTACCATTTTTATACAGACATGACATGAATAATTGAGGAGGGTCAAATATTTTCGTTTCTTTATATAAATTTTCTGTTGGGTAAGTAAAGGGTATTTTTATATATTATTTTTAATACATGTCTTTGTGCAATTTGTAAGAGTTCAATATAATTATCTGTAGCACCTCCCCATCCAATCATTCCATATGTCAGGTGACTTTCAATTAAGGCATAATAGAGAATTTTTAATTCGTCAATTTTTTGAGTTTTTGAAAAACATTTGAATTTATGTAATTTTTTTAACGACGTAATTAATATGTCTATCCCATTTTAGGTGGCTGTCTATAAATATACCTAAATATTTTATATGGTCGACTGATGTAATCTCCATCCTACCTTGAGTTGCGTCTATATCAACGGTGAGTTTGTTAAATGAAGGAAGATTTTTGAATGCAACATAATAACTAATAAGTTTTTTTTTAATTTATTGTTAATAATCTGCTATCAAACCAGTTAATTATATTTTTAAAATCACGTTCTGTTTTCTCTTTATGTGTGTTCCATGACTCATTTTCATAAAATACTACCATGTCGTCGGCAAAACTTATTATATCACCCTCACATTCTAACTTAAATAAATCATTCAGAAAGATATTGAACAATACTGGTCCCAACACAGTTTCTTGAGGGACTCCATATTCTACATTCTCAAAATTACTTAAAGTATTATTAATATTAACACATTGTTTCTATTTGTAAGATAGTTTTGCATAAGCATACATGGAGCTCCTCTGAAACCAATATGCTTCAATATAAGGATAAGTTGAACGTGGCTAACCGTGTCGAATGTCTTTTGTTAACTCTACAAAAATAAATAAACAGGGCTTTTTGTCATTTACAGATTTATTAAGTCTGCTTGTTAGTTTAGCAATTGCATCGCTAATTGACATTTTTTTCTCTGAAGCCATACTGTTTATTGGATATTATTTTGTATTTTTCTAGGTAACCATTTATTCTTTTCTCTATTAATTTTTTCAAAAACTTTAGCCAAATTTGAAATTAGAGAAATGGGACGATAGTTAGACACGTCCAACCTATCACCACTCTTATACGAAGGCTTAATGACAGCGACTTTGAAGGATGACGGACACTCACCAGTATCAAATGTCATGTTTATAATATATGCCAAAGGGGTTGAAATTTCAGGAGTTATCTTTTTAAGGATCTCATCCATCTAACCCCGAAGCCTTATGATTGATAAATTGTTTCTACAACTTCTTCTACATTTGTTTGAGAGAGAAAAATTGAATTAAGAATATTAAAATAGTTACTGTTAGATGTTACTTTTATTTGATCTGCTAATTGCTTACCGATATTGGTCATATAGCCACAGAAAGCGTTCGACAAATGCATCTGTGCATTCCCATGTTCTGTCCTTAATTCTTTTATATTTTTTTCTGAATGTTTTGTGTTACCTGTGATTTCTTTAACACAATGCCATAATCTGGATGAATTGTTTCTATTTTTATCGATTTTTGTTTGAAAGTAATTGTTAGGACTTTTAAACAAATTTGCTAAGACCTGGAAAGCGGTGAATATATTAAGTCAGTCTATTTACCCCGCAGTTTTTTCCAGCTAGCACTTTTATCATTTGTTAGGATGTACTAGCCGTGCTATGAACTAGCAAAATTGAAAATATAAAATAACTGGGGGGAAGAATAAATTGCAGCACTGATCATAAATGCATGTGAATCACACATAATGTTTGGTTAATGCTATGTTGTGATTGGCTTCATTTGAATTATCTCTGTCATTATTAATTGAGACTTGTGTAACCAATGATTCCACGTCGATGCTGACTCCTAATTTGGTAAAATCTATTACAGTTATCTAACACACAAATTTAAAACTGTACTAAATAACCAATTAAAGTGAGCATAATGATATTGGGTGTGAAATTATATTCTATAGTTTTTTGTGAACATATTTGTGTTTCTCTAATATTAAAAACATGCTATTGCTTTACTACGTTTACTGAAAAATGAGTTTCCCCATGGCACGTTCATAATTCATTTTAAATTGAACAAGAAACTAAATATCATAAAATTCGATAGAAAATATATCGCGAGTACTGTAAAAACCATTTAGTAGTGTAGTTTTTATTTTTATGACTAAATTTATACCATTACTTTAGAAATGTATCTTTATAAACTTAACACGGTATACCGATGTGTATTTTACTTGAGAACATTACTATATTTGCAATACATTTATGATATTTTTGTCACAATTGTTTGTGATATAATTGAAAAAATAAACGGATAGTAAAACCATTTGTCGATCAAAAACAGATAACGACATAAACGTATCAAGTTACCACGAAGACAATTATTTGTCGATTATACATTGTCCACTTAGGCACATTTTCTAATGCATGTGTCACCTTTGTGGAGTCAAATGCTGGTGAGTAAGGACATGCACATCCTGTACTAGCCAGATGCAAAACGAACAAACACACAACTATTTATATAAAGTTCTGCATTTAATCACCTCGTGAAAGAGGAAGTGCTTCATCCTACAATTGTTTGTTCTGTTGGCTAATATAATTCAAAGTTTTTGGGAATTGTGATGTATAATGAAAATGGACTAAGCTAAAGCTAAAAAAACATATTGTCTGTTCTACTTAGACAATACATATATTCATAAACTACAGTGTTTTACTCCAAATTACTCCGTTAATATGCACGAGTTTATAAATCCGCAATGAATGCTTTCCTATAAACTAAAGTTTCTGCATTTTTGAAACGGTGGCCTATTTTACCAACCGAAAACGTCCAATGCCGAGAGGCACATAAGTTTAAAAAATTAATTTTTATTACAAATATGTTGTACAAATATTAAAATAAAAACTGTGACTACAACAAAAGCATAACATGTTTCTACTAAAAACCATGTGAAGTTATTATATTTGTAACAATATAATGAGATTTTATAGAGCACCACAGGTCCAAAATTGGACCCGTTACTATTCATATTAATAATTAATAATATTGGTCTGCATGGGCTCTTTGTTTTAAAAAAAGAAGAGGTGTTCCAAGTGTTTTTTTTTTGTTTGTTGATTCCAATTCTTACAACAAAGAATGTCTATTACGTCAGGTTTGTGAAAAAAAATTAGTTTATAATTGCAAAAAAGCTATTTTTTGTAAAAAAAAGAGATAACTTCAATGAAATATTAAAATGAAAACTATGGACTTCCGGGAAATTATGGAGTGCTATAAGGTCCAAATTTTGGGCAATTACTATTCATATTACATTGGTCTGCATGGGTTCTATGTAAAAAGAAAAATAGGTTACCGATCGTTTTTTGTCTGCTGGAATCAAATCCATCAACAAAAATTGTCTATTATCTCAGATTTCTGAAAAAAATTAGTTTATAATTGCCAAAAAGCTTCAATAAGTTTATGTCACTTTAATGATCATTTTGAGAATAAAAGTGACAGGAATGCGATCAACTACAATGATGCCTGAACAACTTATTTAGTAGAGACGGCAAATTTCAGATAGAGACAGAGGAGAATTTATTGGCTTATTAAAAATTTTTTTAAATGTTGATTTTTGATCCCACCATCTACAAAAGTATCAAATGCTCATTAAAACTTATGTGCTTGCACATTGTTATCATGAATCTTTTTTTTAATAACTATTCATTTGAACTCAGCCATATGAGCATTTCTCTTATCTCTGAACACATCAACAAGGTAATTCAAAACGATTCATTCGATTTCATATGAGCATCTCGCACCGCGAGATGGCTCCACTATTGCTGTGGCTCCGTGCCAGAAAGTCTATGAGAAAAATGATTTATCCGATTTCAAATGAGAATAATTCCGTACCTATCAAATGTGTATTAACTGGATATACACTATATGAAAGAGGAAATCTCCGAGTTTTAGAAAGTCACACCGAGATGGTTTCACTGTCACAATTGCTCCGCGTCAGCTAGTCTGTAAGAAAATGCAAGGTGGGATGCCGCCTCATTGGCATTTGAATGTTCGCTGTTGTTGGATTGGTCGCGGTTGAGCTCATGATTTAGTGTTCTACGACATAATTCCGCACCTATCAAATGTGTATTAACTGGATGTACACTATATGAAAGAGGAAATCTCCGAGTTTTAGAAAGTCACACCGAGATGGCTTTACTGTCACAATTGCTCCGCGTCAGCTAGTCTGTAAGAAAATGCGAGGCGGGACGCCGCATCGTTTTCATTTGAATGTTCGCTGTTGTTGGATTGGTCGCGGTTGAGCTCATGATTTAGTGCTCTACGACCCCCTAGATCACCAGACCCGTCCCACCTTGCATTTTCTCACAGACGCTCTGGTGCGGAGCAATAGCAACAGAGAAGCCATCTCGCGGAGACCTTCTAAAACTAGGAGGATATTTCCTCGTTAATACGCAGTTGACAGATACGGAATTATGCTCATTTGAAATCGGATGAGTCATTTTGAATTACCCTTTATAATTTTATGACAAATATCAAGCATTAAAGACACATTCCTTTCACTTCGAGATTCTGAGTTCGATTGACGGCCGAGGAGCAGGGATTTTTTTCGGTAGAAAATTCCCAATATCCTTGTATATTTAGTGTGTCTATTATCTTCAAATGGGCCTCCCCCACATGTTTATTTTTATAGGGGGTTGTATATTTGTGATATTTAATGTTTAATATATAAATTGTGTGGACGAAATTGTACAATCATTTGCTGTCTAAATAAGTTTATAAATTTGTAAATTTTTATTGTTAATATGTGAAACATTTATTTTAATCGGATGGAAATACATTAACTTTAACAATTCATGCCAAATATTCAATATTAATGGCAGTAATTTGTGTAGTCGAAGTAAAGCTCTATGCTCTACAGATCATCTACTGCCTCACAATGAATTTAATTTAACTTAACACTGGCCAGATAAGTCTCCCGTGGATACATCCACTGAGTATAATTTCAACTAGGCGAAAAGCCTTTACACTAACAGCAGGAACTTTATATACGTTCTCGTCGGCCATTATCAAATTTACTTACTAACTTTCACCGGAATGGATAAAAGTTTTGAGTGTGTTTTTTTCTTGTGGATGACAAATTTTTATTAATTTGATATATTTTATGCACCTGCTGCATCTCAGAAAATAAGGTTATAGGTTTTAAAGTCGGGAAACTTGGTGCATTATTATAAAATTCAGTTGGAAAGTAGGTGACTATGCTATCTGAGATAAAAGTTATGTTTATAATAAAGTTCTTAAACCAAGTAGAGGTAAATGGTAAGTGGTAACTGGAAAAGAAGAAACACTTTAAATATCTTTCTCAAAGCATTATGTAGATTAAAAATTGTAGTGTTGTAATAAGTACTTTGTATTCACACACAATTATATACTTATATACTTTTTTTGTAAGTCTAATATGTAACAAGTTACAGTGGCGGAAAGATGAACATTTTCCAAAAAAAATCGATGAGCACTGACGAGTTTGTATAAACATTGGACCACTTAACCGGTACATTTGGTCGATTCTCCACTCTGTCGTGGGGTAGTAACTTTAACAAAAGTGTGCCTTGTTATGACGCAGTACTTTTTTCTTTTATTTGAAACCTAAATAAAATAAATGAATTAATATCAACCTGCAAAATATGAAAAATCAGTGGCTCGGGTATTCTGACTGGTTTAGTTTTCAGTTTTATTAAACAAATTGGTATAATCGAATATTGCGAAACAAATCACAAATGGTTGTTGCCATATATCATGAAAAAATAATTGTCTTTTTCACTCCAAATACAATTTATTTTAACGCCATTGTTTGTTTTAAAATAAAACGATCGTCCACTTTGACATGAGAAGTGCGGAAAACATGACATGAACAAACATTTTAATCCTATCAGCAGAGTCATTATTCACAATATTGCATAAACATGATTTTAATTTTAACTGTAAAAGTATTTTTTAATTACTACACGGTAAAAAAATCTCTTTGTCAATCATAAAAAGATGGACAGTTGACATAAACTAAACACTTTTTATTATACAAAATAGTATTTGGCTTTAGTGGAGAATCAACAGGAATTAATAAAAATTGTATAAAAGTAAAATTGATAGTAAATTTGCAATTTTTTACTCTGTACTTAAAGTATAGAATAAAAAAATATGCATTTGAATAAGTTCGGAAGTTTAAATAGTGAAAAGCAAAACAGGATTTTAAAATTTATATAACAATCCTTTAAAAATAAAAAAAAAACATTAACCTCTCAAAATTTGAATTTAATATTCCTGACAAACTTGTTTCTCCTAAAGGTTTACATTATTTATAACACCAAAAACGATTGATAAATTCGGTATAATAACCGCCATTTTACAGGTTGATCAAAAATAATCAGTATTTGATGCCAATGAACAGAGAGAGGAAACTGATCCAGGATCCTTGACCGGTCGCTACCTACTACTGCTTCATGGTTGACAGAAGGACATACGTAGACAAATAAAAAGTAAAAGTGTAAAATGAATAATGAAATACATACCGCTTGATGTAATGTAATGTATTATTCAGATTGACTGAAGTTTGCCATCGCATTAGAGTACATGGTCACAACTAAAGATTTATTCTGCATGCGTGACTATTAAATTGGAGCGATTTAGTCTGTACACATGTTTGTACAAAGAAAATGAATAAAGAAGGTTTAGTGCCATATCCCCAAAAAAAAAACAACTATGCAGCTACGGACACGTGTTTCGGAGTTATTGCTCCTCATCAGCGTAGCGTAGCTAAAGAATTGGATCTAGGATGGGATAGATCAGGAACAAGAACTAAAATAAAGCTAGAAAGTACAATACACAGTACTCCAATTAGTGCCTTCATGTTCCCTTGTGCCACAATTGGGGCCTTCTTTATTTTATTTTGATCCCAATAAATCTATATTATTTTGTAAGAAAATGAATGTTCCATGTCTACCAAGGTTAATGGTGCAAATTCTAAATAGTTTACGTGGGCGTCCGAACATGCAGTGCCAAGCACTAACAAACCGCGCAGATAATTTTCACAAATTTTATACATTGTTTTGTATCCCAGGTTCCTGTGTTCCTGTTGGAATTTGCACAAAAATATTACCGAAATTGTGTACCTCCCCAGATTATTTCTTAAACAATTTGTACAATATTCGCAAAACAATTTTTTTCCAGTATCAGGCAGAGAAAATGTCGATAGATTTCAATTTTTATCAAAAAATACTGACTGAAGTTACACCTTTTTTGAAATTTGCACAGTGAAATTGGAATCTAAATTCAAATTTCAAAACGGTGTAATTCATAAAAAATCTATATTTTTTTATGAAATTACAAATATCTATATATTTTCCACCTTAACCCATATGTTACAAGTTGTTTAAATAACCTGCGGAGGCGTAGAATTATTTTCATTCTTTTCCTACAAAACTTCTTTATTTAGTCTTGATAATAATGCCATAAAGTATCGCTTGTGTCCCATGATCCAATACTAAGATAAGTATGCCATAACCAAATTTTACTAGCCGCCACTGATACATTTTTATTTTGAACACCTATACAGGTCACGCATCGTAGAGTGGCCCCCCAGTTGAGACAGTGTGCCGTGCGTTAGAAACTGCGAAGTGGCCGGCTGTGTGCCTGGGGTAGAGCCCTCTTCGATGGCGTCACAGTCAGATAGAAAGTCGTCTATGGGTGCTGAGGGTCATTTAAATCATATGTACGGGCCAAATGCTTTGCTACGATGCATAAGTTGTACTGTATAATGGCACGTATCGTTATTACTTCTACAGTATATGCTGTGGTTTATTGTATTCATCCACTGACTATTAATATCTGAGATAAAGCTTTTTTGAACACTCAAAATTCTTAGTATAACATTAACAACCTGATTACACCAGTTTCATCCACTGTCACCCATAACATTCTCTACAATATTGTCAAAACTATTTTTATCACACTTGGTAGACATATTTTACGCAATGTATGGCTATTAGACAAAGGAAAATCCTGATACGTATTTTGCAAAGAAACCTCAAAGTCAGCATTGTCGACTACTTTTCAAGATAGATTACATGCACAAAACATGGTACATATAAAAATCATAAAAAAATTCTTCTTTTATAACTGTACTGACCATATTGGTATGAGTGCTTTAGGCGAGAATGTCAGCGGACCATATGCCAAACACCAAGGAATAAGAGCCCAGATACCTATAATAATTATACGTTTATCCCGGTTCCCTACCTCAATACCGGTAGCATACATTACAGATATATGAATAAACACACTACATAAATTTTTAGTTGTTATATTTATTTTACATACCTGTAATACGATTTTTTAAAACAGCTGCCTGCCCTGAAAAGTGGGAATATTTATACTTCTGCCTACATGCTCGAGTTAGTTCAGAAATTCAAGTAGAAAAACAATATGCATAAGAGATAATTTGACAATAGATGAAAAACGCTCAATATCATCTTTTAAAAATGATAATATTAAAATTTTAAGCGATGATAAAAGCATTAGATAGAGTTACATATAAAATACAAAAGTTACAGATATAATAGTTGAGGGACATTCTATATTAAATAAGGATTCAACAAAAACAATATAAAATAAGACATATAGTGTATTATTTAAACATAGACGTGAATCTATCGATACTAAAGGAAAGATACCAACGCCACATCACAGCAAATCTCTTAATTTTTATGGTTTACTAAAAATTGATAAATCTGAGGTCCTTTCTAAGACCTATTGTAAGCTCTATTAATTCTCCATGTAGTAATCTTTTAAAATTTGTGCTAAGCATTTTATAGTTTATTCTGAGTATATTAAAAATAGCAGACATTTTTTAGAAAAACTTTCAGAAAGTAACTTTAACAGTTTTCATCTAATGATGAAATTTGATCTACAAGTCTTCTTAAGAGTCTCGTAGATAATACTTTAGCTATAATTAAAAGCAAATTACAAAATGATTGTATAGAACAACTCTGAGCATAGAAACTATGATTGCATTACTTACCCTTTTTGCACTAAAACAACTTACTTTCAATTTAGAAATGATTATTATCGCCAAAATTTCGTATGGCCACGGTTCTTCTTGTCTGCTATTTGAAGTAACATTTTTATGGAAGATTTTGAAAAAATTTTGTGACAGTCGCCGGGGGTTTTGCAATTTGGCCTTACAGCTTGGAATATTGGAATAATTTTTTAAATCACATTTATGGCCGATCTTTCTATCTCTTATTAAATTTATTCGGTAGATTGTTTCCTTGAATACAATTGTGTCAATAATTATGTCCATGGAACTTCCCAGTAAACACCAACCACTAAATATACCAGAGCATGGGCTTTTACTAAGTTTTTACCGGATCTTTATTGAAAATGCCGGCCCAATACAAATTTTTTACTAGGTTATTAATCAAATAGATTTAATCGTGGATGGACAGATCAACCCTAAGAGAAAAGAACCACCAATTAAATTGGAAAATTCTTGTTTTAGGAATATTTTACCTCAAAAACAAATGTAGGCATAAGAAGATTTGGTGCAAGGTATTTCGATACCTAAAATTTTATTAACTAGTTTTTAAAACTTACCCAATTGTCGGACGTAAACTTTTTCTGTATTCATGATTGTGAACATTATTAGATTTTTCAAGAGAGTCTAAAATGCGAACATGGCGGTCGTAACATAGAGTAATTAAAAAGTTATTCACTAACAGACAAGTATTTAGAAATAATGTTTTATTCTAATTAGGATTCCATATATTCTGCATATGGTGTCGACGCACAAAGGAAAAGGTGATTGTTTAACTGACAGCCGGAAGCTCAAGTTGATATCATTCATTCTATCACATTAGGCTTCCTGTCTTACGATTGGCTGCTTTTGTAAGCAGTTGGAACACCGGTATTCTAATTGGTGCTTCATATTTAAAGAAAAGGTGGGAATGAAATTAAAAGGTGGAAAGTATTATGTCTTTAATGGCCCCCGTGAAATAAATGAATGGGTTAAAGCACCATGAATTTATACCCTTGTATTATACTTGAACCTTTTATCCAGTGTCAATGGATACCTGCCGTCAATGGCTGTATCTAGATTTGTCTGATAAGCTATATAATAGTTTGGTGCAAAAATCAAAGGAAGTGTATAAAGTTTACCTGCTTGTAAATATGGTATCGTTGATCATTATCTCATAAACGAAATTCGGCTGATGAGAAATTTGAGCATATGTGCTTTTAAGTATTTATATTGTAGCCAGGCTAACATTTTAGGGACCTATTTGAAAGGTCTCTCATTACAATATTTTTACTCCACCGGTAGTAAAATTTGTGACGGTCGAGTTTTGCAAATATTTTAGCAATTAACTATCAGTATAGTAAAAATTAAATTAAATCAATACTGATTTATTTAAAGATTAATATAACAACCGTTAATATTAAATTTGTTTTAAAAATATATGTTATCAGTAAATTTTATAAATAGATGCCTCCCAGCCCGCTTCCTTAAATTACATTGTTACGCTGCCAACAACAATTGGTTGTTTTCATCCAATTATCCACGCCATTATTCGATTCCTTTGTTTCAAAAACGTAACAGGAACAAACAATTTTTTAGGCGAAATGTAGATATCAATTGTTTCCTTTTACTGTTTAACACTGAGACCATCTTTAATTGAATTTATTGGCACAGTCGTCCATGAAAATCAAATTCTTTGTATTATTCGTGCACACGTAGAAATACATCAAACGTGTTAAATTGGTAATGTTACAAGGAAAACAGTATTTATTTGTTTCATATGCTATTATTCAATTATTTTCATGTTCATACGATGAATTTAGTTATCTTGTTTTGATGAAAACAGATTTTAATTAAATATCGGGTTTGATTTCAAACATACTTACCTTGTTTATGTTGAGTAATTCGAAATGAATGATGGCGGTGAAAATTTTAAATATTTTTTTTTCTCGGAGGTATTTCAAAATTTTTTTAAGAATAAAAAGAGTTTCCAGTTGAAAAACCAATGGTAAATAAGATTTAAAAAAAATAATTAAGAACGCGTCCAACATTTAATCCGGGACCTCTGGCTCGAAAAGCGATCAAATCAAATCAAATCAAACAAGGCTTATTAATAATAAATCAGACATAATTATCTCCTGCAGACACTCGCGCCTGGAGACATCGCAACATCCACGTGTACAAGACACCGTAGCAATTATTGTTGGGTTGGATGAGGCAGGGCCGCTTGAGATTTGAGAAATAAATAAAGAGTGAAACCAACCCTTATCCCTGTTAGAGATTTATAGGGCTACTTAACAATATATTTTATGTTTATGGTGTTTATGTTTATTTTCTGAAGGTACTTAAAATACCTATAAAACTAAGAACTTATCCATTAGGATAAACAGTCATTTTTTTCTGAACCAATACTTTCTTAATTTTTTCGCATCCATTATATTCAAAGTAGGTTTAACATCAAGCACTAACTTTTAGCAACAATGAAATTCTCTCAGAAATTAATAACAAATTTCCCATTTGTTGCATACTACTCTGGACACGCTGTATACTTGATGCAGTCGTAGAAAAAGTATAGTGTGCAAACTGGGTATGAAGCGCTTTTTACACTCGTGTGACTTTTAAAGTTGGCAAGTCGTGCGGCAAGACATAGGCGTACGCATCGTAGTAAGCGTAATAAAATAATTTAACTAGTAATAAAAGCAATCAACTGTTACAATTTATAACAATGTATGCACAATTTACCCACTTAACTAGCTTGATGAACTAGCTTGGTTATCACAAACAAGATTACAAGCCGCCGAAAAGAAATTGCAAAACAGTTAGTTGTCATCATCGGAGTTACTGCAAATAGTGGAAGAAGTAAATCGGCTGCTACACGATATAGGTGACGCAAAAAATGAGCGCGTTAGAGAAAACTTTGCATGTGTGTTAAAGCAAAACACCGGTTTTACCAGATTAAGAAAAATTTCTGATGGTACTGATGGTGCGTCTCTAGATCTGTTAAGTACACTTGATTTCAAAAAAAACTGGTACAACTCTTGTAATCGAAAATCTTAATAGTTTAGTTGTGTGCATATGTCTGTAAATAGGGCTGGCCAGGCATGTCGAGAGGGGGTGGAGAAGAGGTGATTTACCCCGGACCTGGGTTTTTTGGAGGAGATCGGTTTTCTTTGTGTTTTTAAACTTATTAAACCTTTCTCTTTTATTTTATTCAAATGGTATTTTAAAATGTAATTAGAAAATAACTTTTTCAAAACATTTTCAAGCCTGCCATATTATTATTTAAAAAAATAATATTTGTTACAGATAATTCTACTAATGATTGTAATTAAAATACTAACTGAATAACGATAATTCTATTTTTAAAATAAGAACACAAAAATACCACTTGAGATTAAGAAAATGTAAACAATGCAAACTGAACATAAAAATACAATAAAAAAAATAAAATAAATGAACTTCAATTACGTAATACAGAATTAACTAATATTTTGTCATTGCTCCATTAGCGTCTAAAACTGCCTGAAGTCTTGCAGGCATGGACAAAATCAGATTTCTTGCAAGGTCAACTTCTTGCGACAAGTTCTCCCAAGTGTCTTCAATTATCCCTTCCAATTCTTGGGCATTATTTGGATGGTTATTTAATTTTCTTATATGTTTCACCATTAGTCCCGATAGATTTTCAATTGGATTTAAATCCGGACTTTTAGATGGCCACGGTAACAACTCTATGTTTTTATTAACAAACCATTGCCTGACACGATGGGCCGTATGTATAGAGCAGTTGTTCTGTTGGAAAATAAAATTATTTTCCGGAAACACCTCTATAACTGACGGCAACATAATATTGTCTAATATTTCAATATATTTAATGGAATTGAGATGACCACCACTGTTCCAACACACACCTAACCCATTTAGGTTCATCCAAGCCCAGACATTGATTGAAAACCTTCCTGATATTTGTGGATCGAAAGTATATTTTTCGCCGTAACTACTGGAAGGAGGCCTATATACGCGAACATGTCCATCGTTATAGGATTTAAAAACCTTTTCGTCAGAAAAGACAACTTGTCCCCAGAAGTTTTCATCATTGATTATATAGTTGAGTGCAAAAATAATCCTACCCTGCTTCTTTTTTTCTGAAAGTTTGTATTTTTTTAGCCGCTGAACAACTCTTCAAGTCGCTTTGTAGTTTTATTCTTCTGCAAGCAGTAGATACCGAAGCAGGGAAATTTGTCTCTGAAATTGCATTTAATGCAGTCTGAAAAGGGTTTTCTATTAGGCAATTTATAAAATTTACATCTTCTTGATTATTGCTCTTTCTGGGCCTACCGGAACCAACTTTACGGGATACCGTTTGGTTGGTTTCCCATTGTTTTTTAACACTCATTATCGTGGTTTTACTCACATTGTATTCAGCAGCAAGTCTTCTTATGGACCAACCATCTTCAATTTTAGAAACAATTCGATATTTTTGAATATCTGTTAGATGTCGAACCATTTTTAATAATGACGCCACTGATTAACGTCAAACTGACATTTGTAAGATTATTAATATCAATCAAAGAATGAATGATTTACATAGCTAAAAGAAAGTGTACCAGTTTTTATTGAAATCAACTGTACGTTCAAAGACTATTTTAAGTATACCCTTCAATAGATGTCGAACGATCGTTCTCAAAATATAAGCATATGTTTTTACTATAGCAAACATCACTCACGGAGACAACCATAGAAACATATCTGGTGCTGCAAAGTTTTTACAGATCTTCTCCAGTTTGTGATATTCAAGCTAGTTCATTAAGCTAGTTAAGAGGGTATGTTATGCATACATTGTTATAAATTGTAACAGTTTATTGCTTTTGTTACTAGTTAATTTCTTTTATTACACTTATTACAATGTATACGCCCATGTCTCGCCGCAAATTTCTCAACACTCGTCTACGGCTCGTCAGCAAACTGTCACACTCGTGTGAAAAGTGCTATTTTTAACACTTGTACAATATACCATTTCTTTAGCCTACACTGAAATATTGTTTCTAATAAAAAAAAATGTAAATGAGTTATTATTATTTTATAATATTATTTATATTTTAATATGAGTAAATTTCTTGTATGTTTATGCCTAATTTATGAGGTGTGTGAGGTGTGTTGTTTTATATGTATGTTATTTAGAATTTTCCTAAATTCAGGAAAGTATTGCCGGGGAAAAACTACGCTAGACAAATTTTAATTTATAACCTGTATTTAAAGAACAAAACAAAACCCTTTGCAGTTGACGTGTCATTTATTACAAAGGTCAAATTGCTAAATAAAATAGCGGTATTTCTGTACTTGCTGACACTTGTCAAGAATTCTAGTCTAAATCCATGAGTGGGGCAAATAGGTCACATTTGTTAAATATTCCTGTGAACATGTATAATATTTAAGCTCTTTACCAGTAAGAATTAATTTGTAAACTGATTGTGCTCAAAATAAACTGTACCAGTCTGTTGACATTATAAAATTAGAAATTCAACACGGTTACTCATTTATTTAATATATTTTAAAATATTAATACGTGTCTCATTTAAGACGAAACTGTTTGGGATGCAATATAATGATTAGACACCGCACTATTTCCGTGAATCACGATTGGCCTGTCTTTCCCATAGGAAAAGATAGTAGCTGTGCGTGCGCAGCAAGATCTAGACCATATTCTCTATTCACATTCAGTTTATCCACAAACGTCGCAGTACATAGATAGCTGACGCGAGGTTAAAAATAAAGAACTACGTCGACAATATCACGGAGTGCACGAATAATCAGTGGATTTGTGTTGAGAAAACCATGGATTAAGGAACATAAAATCATTAATGTTATTATACGTACCTATTTTAATTGCCAGTTAAAGTACAACTCCATTGTTAAAATGTAGCACAAGGGTGTTGCAAACCAGTGCGCAAACAGATGAGGAAATAGTAAATGCTTTGTATAATATGTATAATATACAGATCACCAACCCACTAGATATACGAATAGCGGTATGCGCAGTTTACAGTTGCCCGTATGAATACGGAGTCCAAACAACAGTTAACGATTGAGTTATTGCGCCTGCTGGGAGGTGCATACGAGACAGAGTAAAATCAGTATTTCTAAAGCCGCGAAATTTTTTCTGCCTGAAATTTTGTGTATCGTCATAATTCGTCGAGATTCGTTCAGAAATGCAATAAAAATTTTCAAAATTTTTTCACGAATACATAACTTTCTCGCTTTGAGGGGTGAGGAAGTAATTAGTTGAATTGGTGGTACATAGGATATTCTATATGTCAGTTCACAAAAACTCTCATTATTAATTAATTAGCAGATGAAATGAAAGAGAATTACATTGCATTTTCAATAACACTGGAAAAGCCAGAAGTACTGAGCTCAGTACGTTAGTGTAAAGTATAATGTGAATAATTTTATGCCGCATCGATAAGACATTAAAAAATTAGTTTCCTAATGTATAAAGCAATTGAACAGATGTAGTAGGAAATAAATATTATCGACATAAGAACAATAGTTCTTACAACTGTTATATGATGCTGTTGCTAATATTAAGAAAATATGCCTGTTACTACTATATGGATGTTTATTTCGATATTTAATACTACATACTTTGTTTCAAACATCGGGAATTCGTCTTTAACCAATTTTTTTTTGCAATAATTTTTATTTAATATTCGATTTGCAAGCAAATACTAATAATTTCTATATTTTTATACCTATTTATAACAAAGGTATGCGTGTTTATCAAAGTTAATAATTTAAATATTTAATGAAAATAATTTTTCATCTTTTCACTTTCTTATATCTAATATAAGGAAGTATAGTAATCGTGATTTTTTTTCGACCTCAAGATTTTGATTGATTTATACGTTTTGAACACTCCTGAATCCATTCTGACTGTTTTCCGAATGATGTCTGTCGGTGAGTGTGTGTCTGCAGTTAAGATTTTCAACAACATTTATTTTTAGGTGACACATTAAATTTGGTGAATGTTGTACCACCAGAACAGACATAATGAATTGAGTTGGCATATCGGTCCGCAAGTCATAGGCGGTGCCAGGTAGACAAATACCCAAATACGTAAGCGAGACTTGTTTAATATTTTTGCAAAGAGTAACATTTGATTTTAATCTGTTGTTATGCCACGTAGTGTGTACAACGTAATTTATTCATCTCCGTTGTATTGTTGATAATTTTATTTGTTGTATTTTATTCTTGATATTAATTTAATTAAAAACTGAAATCTGTGTCCTTGAAAAATCTTCTACAGGTTGAAATTGTTGGAACCAGGACAATAGTTTAAAATAAAATGCTACCTTGCTTACGTTTCGTTTAATATGCTTCAGGGTTCAATAGCCAAATAATGATGTAAAATTCCACAACAGAAATTTTTTTTAAAAACCACGTCTGTGGGCATAACAATTACAAGACCAATCAATTTGAAAGTCAATAAAATATACATATATGTAGACCTTAGACACACAACAGATTAAAATTTAACAATGTTCTTAGCCAGAGACCGAAATCAAAAAAATAAATTTAATAATAAAATATGTCAGACCTGCCCAAGGGTAAAAAACAGCCATACGCTAACAAAGTGAATAAATTTAATCAGTGAATTCCCAATTACAATTCAAATTTAATCAGCTTTATTTCCTATTTTATATACATTTCTAATTAAGGCTACTTTACTCATTTATTTATTCCATATATAAATATATAAAAACAAACAAACAATATAACATGAAGGCCAAAGTTGACAAAAAATGGTATCCAGGACGAGAATACCGTACATGTACGGCTGGGTCCTCCTTGTTGCCGGTGTTGTGTCAGCTGGAGGCATTTTCCTGCACAGAAACAAACAATGCATTATAATTCATAAAACATAAGAAAATTTTAATAATTAAAAAGTCAGAGAACAGAAAACATGTGGGTGATTGTACACAGGAAAAATTCCAAACAACCTGCTCAAAATAATGATTTTTTTATTTTGAAAATAAAAATTGACTTTACGTCCGCGGTGAAGTTTGAAGTAGGGAAGGCGTGTTTACGTATTGTAAGGCGTGAATTCCCAGATTTATTCTAAAATGGTGCTATAATAATTTGTAAGTTGTGCGAGACAGACCTGATGTGCTGAGACAAACGTGGTTGTAAACGTCACGTAAATTCTGTGCAATATAAAACTAAAACAAATGGCGTGCCTTTGACAACACAGTTTATGTTCGATTTACTCTTAAAGCTGATTGCCTGTGATATTCCGCTGCACACACATACTTGACAAACAACCATTTCAGGATTTCTGGAATAAATATAATCCTAAGGTGGCGTTACTAAGTCACACAAAGTTGCGTAACTCTGTACCAACTGAAAACGAAGACATTGTAAATAAGATAAAATGTGTACTAAAAAATGCACGGCTGTGGTTATGGGTTGACGAGACAACAGATTGTAAAAAAAATCTATTTCAAATGTTATAGTACGTGTACTGGAGCCTCTTAAACCGATATTTCCACTGTTACTAGCTATCAAAAATCTAACTGAATGTACTGGTCAAACAATTAAGTGGGCGGTGCTGGAGATGTTAGAAAATGGTGCCGCGACAATACGTTTGTTAGGTCGTTCTCTTCAAGAACAGGGTTGTAGGTTGGTACATATTACACTTTGTGGTATAAACTATTCGACAAGGTTTTTCAGGGGTAGATGTATTAATAGCAAGTACAAAAAAAGTGTTTCTTAACTCTCCTAACCATCTTCGTGCATTTCATAGCATACATAATGTTGCAAAGTTTTTACAGATCTTTTCTGGTTTCTGATAACCAAACTAGTTAAGAGGGTAAGTTATGAATACATTGTTATAAATTGTATAAGTTTATTACTTTTATTACTAGTTAATTTCCTTTATGACACTTATTATGATGCGTACGCCTATGACCTGCGGCGCATTTTTGTCAACTCTAATAATGAATGAAAGAAGAAAAAGGTACAATTCTGGAAAAAAAAATTAAATTTTTTTTTTTGCATTTATGGACGAATCTCGACAAATTATGATGAAAAAACATAACTTTATGGAAAAACATCCGTCTGCATGTCTGTAGTATCGCGATAGCAACCACAGTTTTTTAGATACACCTTTAAAATTTGGTACGCTTGTTCTGAAGGCCAAAGACAATGAAAAATTCGGTGATGAACAAAATTGGCTAGCTGAAAGTGGGTCCACTGGACCCAAACTTTTTTGTATTTGACTTTAGAAAAAAATATATTCTTGAATAAACTATATTTTCCAAGTACTCAAATAAAGCTGATGTAAACTGAAATTTTCTAAGTATTTGACCTCATAAAATAGGGTTAGGATAAATCTGGCAGTTTGACATTTGAAATATCTAATTTAGTTACAAAAATGTCAATGTCAATAAGAAGAAATTATTAAAATATATGACATGAATTATTGACAGTATCAAACGTTTCAAGGTACGTTTTTAAAATTTAATTGAGGTAAGTGAAGAATTAAACAGAATAATTTTTTAGATCAAGATGATATATACTGGTATAAGAAAGTTATGTGCTGGCCACATCAGATATTTTGTATCTATTACCCAAAATCTAACACTGAAACAGTTTTCAGGAGCACCAAAACAATCGATACTATATTTGACGCAAATTTCGCTAACCCAATCGGCATTATCTGGAGATCATTAAAACTACCTTCAAGAATAACTAGGAAATCGAAAAGTTATTTTTGTGTCTTTCAAGTTGTCTAAAGACACTGCGTACAAACAAAAAAAGAAAGTGTTGAAAATAAACATATTTCCATCATCATCCTAAACTACGGATCAAAGCAGTGTCACATTAATGTGTCTACTGTACCAACAATGTCAATAATATATAATCTTTTTAAACACATTTAATGGTATAATTTCTGTTTATAACTGCCCAATAAATTGAATAGATCTGAAACTGTTGTATTTCTACCTTATTATTTTATAAGGATCCTCTTGAGAAAAATTCTCTACACCCCAGGCAAAAAGAGTCCATGTCAATCCTCGGTCAAACCCGTCGGCGGTATGTTAGATATGTCTTTGTGTGCTGCGAACACGCTTGTCCATATGACATTCTCACAGCGATTGGCTTCAATTAAATTTAAGGTATTTTTAAATTGAAACCCGCTAAGTTAAATTAATGGATTAGGAATTTGAAGCGTACAAAGCAAGATATTTCATTAATTTTTAACACTATGGCTTTACTTTTAATTAAAACTTTATTGTTCTAGTCCTTTATCTATATACATATATATATATATATATATATATATATATATATATATATATATATATATATATATATATATATATATATATATATATATATATATATATATATATATATATATATATATATATATATATATATATATATATATATATATATATATATATATATATATATATATATATATACATTTTTTTGATTATAATGCAAAATAACAATGTTTTAAATTTATTTCGTATCTAAACTTTAATTAGCACACCACTATATTTTATGGAATTTGAGGAGTTTTTAATTAAACTAATGCTAGTAGTGAAACTTTGTTACCTGTACTTTGTGTTTACATATAATCATTTGTGTTTTGTGTTTACTTATAATCATTTGCAAAACTATTGTTTACATATCGGAAGATCTATAGTCTATTTGGACAAAAATGTATATCTTTTGTTCTGGTAATTTAACAATATCTTTAAATCACAAAAAAGAAAACTTTGGTTCAAATATATTCACTACATATTTTAAAAATCTTAAAATTTTAATCTGTTTTTTTTGTATCATTAAAATAATAATTACGAAAGCAGTAAAATTTATTTTTTTGTATATTCTTACTTCCATAATTCTCCATATTAATTTTAACACAATGTCGTTTCAGTCCTAAATACCACATTGTATCTCTCAATGGCACTTTGTCGAACTACAATTTTTTTATACAACTTCCTTTGAATTTAATTACCATAATTCCTTTTATATTTATAAATGACAGTAATTTGCCTTCATCCCACATATCCATATATAAAACGGATTAAGTTCTAAATGGAATTCTTCTAAAAATATAATAATACCCGTCATATGAGGACGATGCAGATGTCACTGTATTATTTCGAAACAATCAAATTGAAATAGAAAATATCCCCAAAGAAGCTAATGATAATGGTTGCTCCGAAGTCAAAGCTGTTTCTAGATTACTTAGATTCTAATCTGTGTCTTTCAAATTTTATCAGGGGGCCTAAAGGCATATTCATTAGTTCATTCCCTTGAGTGAATCTTCTCCAATAACTTAAAACCGTGGAAAATACTTTGAAAGGGAACTTGACGAATGTAGAAGGTAAATAATTTTTATATTAAAACGGAATTGGTGAAATTTGAAAAGCACCTCGCGTGAATTTGTAAATTTGCATAAATTTTATTGAAATAATTTTACTAAAATAAACTAAATAGGTATTCGAAAATTTGTATACTTATTGGTTTCTACAGGGTGAGTCAGTTTTTTGTAGACAAACTTTAACAGGAGATAGAACACATGTTTTTAAAAATAAAAGTTCCTATATATGTCGTAGAACGCTTCGTTTCCGAGATACAGGGTGTTGAATATAATTTTTTTTTCTCGAATTTTCATTATAACTTATAAACGAATGCTTAGATTTTTTCCATGTTTGGGGATAATGCCTATTAATTAAGGGGCATAAAACAAGTGATAAGAATGTTCGAAAACTTGCACAGTGGCGGAGTGGAGGGTGCTCAACCCCTTTCTTAAACAGAACTTCTACACCAAAGACTATTTTTTTAAAAAACTGTTATTTTCATTATCTACATACAGTTTAACAAAAATAATGTCCCTTCTTCTCTTTCGAAATTCCTGTGCGTTTCCGAGTTATTTTGATTTTTAATGTTTGATGTGGTATTAAACAATTTGTTTGCTACTGGTTTGTCAAGAATTTAGTGACAAGCTTATGTATATATGATGGTGAAAAAATCCCTTCACTAGCAATGAAGTTATGACAAAATATTAATACAGAAAAAATAAACTTTAAGGTTTTGCAACTCCGCTAATACTGAAAATTCGAAAAAGGGTTATATGCACTTGTCTCATTATTTTTATAAGTAGAATCATTCCCTGAATTTTTTTGGTAAAAAAATTAACCAGTTTTTTTAATTGTAAACCAGTTTTCTAATATCAATATACGTAAAAAAATTCATAATGTTTTACTTCATACTGAAAAGTATGGAAAATCATTACCACTGTTTATGCTTAAACAACATTCTTTATTATGAGTTAGGCTAAAGATAATTAAAAAGAATTTTGTTTTACTATTTTCTTGTAGATGATAAATAATTTCTTTATTTCTTAATTAATGAACAAGTAAATTTTGATACATATATACTGTATGTGAAAGCTATTTATATATATATATATATATATATATATATATATATATATATATATATATATATATATATATATATATATATATATATATATATATATATATATATATATATATATATATATATATATATTGTTGTGATAATAAGGATTGTCGTATTGCTGTATTTTTATTTATAATTTGTAAAAATTTTGAATTGTTTTGTTAAACTGTTGTAAAATTGAAAATTTTGTGATTTATTAAAATTTATGAAAATTGGCGCCTTTATTTTAAATTTGTATTTGTTTTTATTTATGCCCTTGTATACCCAAACTAGCTCAGATTTTATTTTACAAGTTTTTACTTACTGTTTTATTTTCTTTTGCTCTTACTCAGGATGCAGGTTCACTATGTTTCTATCTATAGTATAATTTCAAATTTTAAATACACAAAATCAGTACACATCCATACACAAAAAAAAAACTAAACACTTTCAGAAAATAACAAGGAGTTGTTTTAATTTAATAATTTTTTTAAAAATTTTAACAAATAAATTTACTATAATAGCTTAATTTACCCAACCAAATGTTAAATCTCGAGATTTTAACTTACTTTGTTTTTTATCCTTGCAGTTGGCCAAACTGTGTTGTTTCTTAATTCTGTATCAGCCGTATTCCACGTTCCAAGTTCAGATAATATGGCCGATCTAATTTTCTACTGTACTGGTGTAGTGTATTTACTTTATTTTTTTGTGATTTATCCCCAGCTGGATTTTTTTTTATAACAGGTAAGTACTTACAAAATTTTTTCCACTGTTTCTTTATTTTTCTGTCTTGAATTCTTATTTTAAAACCTTTTATTTACAACACTTTACTTCTAACCTTGATTTTCTTAATATTTCTTCTATTTTTATTTCATTCGATTCCCCAAATTTCCAAAATTTTTTCAACCTCCAATCTTTTTATCAATAACAACCAACTATCAATTTTTTTTCTTGCTTACTTTAATTTTTGTATATAGTAAAATCCAAAAATTTCAAAAATGACTACTTGTGACAAATTATTTTTTTATGTCAAATATTTTTTAATTTTGAAAATAAAAACTTTTATACTACCTTTTTGTTGCCTTTTTAACACAATATTCTTTTCTTGATACTTTCCTGAGCATTTTCTGTAAATTAGCATGTGTTATGTTCAGTATAAAAGTTTTTATCTTTCACATCTCTTTTTAAAAATTTTTCTTAACGAGCGCCCTATAATTTTAAACAAACTCCTTTTTATAAACTAGAACTTATTAACTACTCATAACAAATCTTTTCATCTCTAGATTAATATATCTTTTCTCAAAAACTAATATTTTTGTTTCTACATTTTGTAGGCTGTTGAAATTGGTTTCACCCCCTTTTACCACACTTTAACACGGTGTCTTAAGCTACCCCCACTCACACACGAAGCACTGAGTGTCTTCTTTGTCCTAATGGCATGTCTGCACATCGATGGATTTTCTGTTTAATTTTGGATGAAATTATAGTTCAACTATGCTGTCACACATACAAAATCAAGAAATGTTTATGTTTCAACCCCAATATTGGAGAAATTATTATGGCATTCATCTCAACACATTACTGCACCCCTGTTTGGTAAGTTTTATTTCAGTTTATATTCACTTTTACAGACCATGCCCTTTTTATGTTTCGTTATGAAAATTTTAAGATAATTTACAATATTTTCCCGTTTATTCAATGTTGCTTTCTTAACTTTTATCTAAAGTTCAATTACATGTACTCTATACTAGATTTTTCATAAATTTCCCCTTTTAAAAGTTTATACTATAACAATTGTCTCTTTTTATAGGTGAAATCTTTCCCCTGAAATTATGCAACTTTTGATACTACTGAAGTTGATTGAAGTAAATTTTTATATGGGACTACATTGGTGACACCTTTTCGATGGCAGGAAATATACAAAATGTCTCTCGTCAGCTCTGCCAGTGAAGATCCAGGACTTCGACTTGAACACCTTTTTCTTCCTTTTTTATTTTTTTTCATTAATTTTTATGGCCAATTTGGCTTTGCAAATACCTTATAACTAACTACATTTTTGATATGAACAATAAATACTTAATTCTACTACACATATATTAAAAACTAAATTAAAATTATTTTCTGAAAATGTTCATTCATAAATGTATGCATAATACTGTATTCATCAAACCTTTTATTTTTACTGCACGTTTGCACTCTATTTTTGTCCCTCTATTTATTTGCATTTTATTATTCTAATGAAAACAATTAAAAACCTTTTAAAATAATTTATAATATTGCTACATGTGATAATATATATATATATATATATATATATATATATATATATATATATATATATATATATATATATATATATATATATATATATATATATATATATATATATATATATATATATATATATATATATATATATATATATATATATATATAGATATATATAAATATACATATATATATATATATATATATATATATATATATATATATATATATATATATATATATATATATATATATATATATATATATATATATATATATATATATATATATATATATATATATATATATATATATATATATATATATATGTATATATATATATATATACACCAAATTTGTTAGTCATAAATCGGCACATTGATTTCCATAAATTTAACTCGCCATATTCTAGCTAGATTTCTTGCGGTCAGATAGCCACAGTTTGTGGTCACTGCGATATTAACATTTAAATTATCTTGACACTGAGAATATGCAAAATAACAGTAAATATATTCTAGTTAAGTCCTCAAACCACAAACAAAAACATGAATCTAAGCAAATGCAAAAAAATCATTCCTTAATCCATGTAAATACAACTGGATACAACTTATACTAACAAGATATGGGTGATTATCTTGTCTAAGTCATTAATCATAGCTAGAGGGTTAGATTACTGGCAAAGACCCACTTCTTGTTGTCCACGGAATTTGCCAACGCCACGCTAAAAACAGGCCTTTGTCAACGCCATCTTGTAAGTCGGGGTCAACAAAACAACTAAAAGAAATGTTCAAACACTTGTGATATGATCGATTACTTTATTCTTGTAAACTATTTTTAAATAAAAGTTTAAAGTCTAGAGAATCTAGTTTATAAGCTTCACTTGCCATTGCAAATCGGTATTTTAGAAGCAGGATAAAAAACGGTAGTAATTCAGGTCAAAGTTTGCTCGTTAAGTATTTTAAAACGTAATCGTATTAAACTATGCTTTGGGCATTGTTTTATATTCAGTTGATTTAGATCACAAGAGTCTTGTATTGCGATTAATTTTAGTAACAATGCTGCTATACATTATTTCATTACAAATTCCTTTACAGTATATATTTGAGTAAAATAGTTGCAAAATTACTTTCATTATCTTGTTTATAAACTAATAAAATAAATCATAAGTTTATATTCATTAAAAATCTATAAGATGTAGTCTCGGAAGTGTAATGATTATGTTTGACGTAGGTAAGACTGGGAGGAATACTAAAACAAGAATAAAAGAACATAATAAATTTTTTAGTAATAACCAAAGAACTCCTAACATTTTAATATATTTTAAAGATAAATATTACGACTCTGTTGCTGTTAAACTATTCAACAATGAAAATCCAAGCAAAAAGTAGATCACTTCGAATAATTAGTAACTAAAAGAAACTCTGTGTGTAATAAACATGTTTAAACTATATTTTTTAGTCTGTCTCACTCTCTTAAGTGAAACTAAAGAAATAATGTTGAGTAATTTTTCATCAGCAACAAAATCTTAGATACTGGGCCATCTACTATTAAGCTTGTCACCCACTTATGTGAAACACGTTGCAGAGATAAATGTTGCATGAGATTTATTTCATGTATTCAAATATAGAACCGCATACTCATGAGGTGCAACGCGCAGCACGGCGCCGGCGCACAGTGGTTCCATCAATGCGTCAAAAATAAAAATTTGCATGGTGATATATTGCACAATTACATAGTCACCCCCAATCTACTAGGTTCAAGGTTAACGGAACCACAAATAGATTGCAATAAAAATAATGCGTTCAGTCTAACCTCGCCATCGAAAAGTGCACGCATTTCGTTAAGTAACCGCCCGTATCAGCGAGTCATAACTGCATTCCATTGTTATTTAGAATTTCTCTGAGGTTTTTTGTTTATCTGGAGTTATTTACAACATGGAGGTTGAAGAACAAGGTACGTAGAATATTTTAATATATATTTACGTACAATTTCGTGTTATATTTTATATTTTATGGACTGCAACGCAACTCTATTTTTTTGATACAATTTTAAATTAACTGACATTTTCTTTTAGTCAGATAGTAAGTTCTATTTGGTCCTACTCGAATAAATATTATGTCATTTGAAAGCTAAAAAGTGTGATTTCAATGAATTAGTAACAATCTGTTTCCCGTTTTTCCCCGATTTTAAGTAATTCGTGTACTACGTCAGCGTGGACTTTGCGTAGCAACTGTCTACACGCGCTGGCGTCTAGGCAAGTAATGTAACTCTCATTTAACTTCAGATTTTGTTTTTTACAGGTACATCTCAGCAGTGCATGTTTTCAAGGATGCATATATTTGACGTTTGGCATAATTTTGCTGAGGATAGTCTTACTTTTACTAAGAGAACCCAACGCGTTTGTGATCATCTTATTGAGAATTTACCCATCGAGAACAAAGAAAATGTCAATTTTGAGGAGTTTATTGCTCGAGTTCGGTATATATGTACAAAAATTGTGGAATTTTGGCGCAAAAATCACAGTATGAAAGAAAGGGTTATAGAAAAAAAATCAACCTGATTAAATTCGTCAGAAACCGTGATTTTGAAAAGGAATATTGAATCTACGTCGGACGTCCAGATAACCAGTAAAAAGCGTGGAAGGCCAAGAAAAGAATTTGCTAAGTGCTCGAAATGCACGAAACAGAGGAGAGTAACGGAAAGATCAAAACTGGATAAGTCTGCAGCTGAAGCATTGAGCAACACGTCCTTTGTTTCTAACGCTTCAATAGCACCTGTAAATCCAGAGGAAGTATTGTCGCTACTAGTTGAAGCGAAACTGACAAAACATCAGTATTTACTGATCAAGAGTTTTGTCAACTCAACAATCATTAGACATTAAATCGTTTAGGCTGAAACATACGCAAAAAATGTCCCGCAAACATACAAATACAGATTTGATGCATCGACTCCTCCTTAGCTCAGACCCGTTAATCGCAAGCCTTAGAAATCTGCCTAAGAAAAAAATCTATTTTGTCAAAAGCTGCCTTAGATTTATTATCTTTGTAATATTAACATTTATAATGTTTATTCTATATGTAGTAAATAATGTTAATATTATAGTTTTTAACTTTAGTCGATGTTAATAAGTGTTTTTATATTTAGGGTTTAAGTTATTTTGATTTACTTCATTGATATTATTTGTTACGTTTATTCGAATTTCATCCATTTTTTAAAATGTTCTAAATAAGTATTTACATTTTTCCATATTATTTTCTAAATATAATAATTTCTTGTTTATACTGTATTAGTTTTATTCATTAAAAACCAGCCATAAATGATTTTTGATTTTTGACGCAGTTTTGTATAGTGTGGGGACCACTGTGCGGCGCGTAGAAACGGTTGGGTAGAGATTTGTATATTTAATTTAAATACATGAAATAAATACTATGCAATATTTTTCTCCATACTTTGCCACACTGCGCGTCACATAAGTAAGCGACAAGCTTTAGGCTCCTTATTCTGAAGCTTTTACCAAGAAGAGGATACCTAATTTATTTTTATATTATTCTACTCTATGGGAAATTTCCACTATATAATTTCAATTATCTTATTCTCTGAAACTATCAGTGTTTATAATATTGGAGTTTACTAGTTTTTAGTTACTTTAGATCCTTTGAATGAGCTATCTTGACAAGGCTAAACGCAGGAACACGTGTCGGTAGAAGTTTTTAAAGTGATTATTCAACTGGTGAGTACCTTTTGTTTTATTTATTTTTGGTTTTACTGAACAGAATAGTTGGAATTAACAATAACATTATTGAGTCAGTCACACTGAACATAATGTACATATTATCTTTTTTGTAATCCAAGTTTCAGCGTTTTGGCAAATAACCGGGAAAATAATTGTTTAAAAAAGATATGTTGTATTTATCTATGCTAAGGTTTGTAAAAGTAGTAAATAATAATTAGCAAAAAAATTTTTTCAGCGTTATTATTTTTTCATTCCACTCTATAACAAGTACAATTTCCAAATTTTTGAAAAATTACGAAAAGTTAGAATTACTAAATATCTACAAACATAACAATATTATCAAACTCAAGATGCAATTGCTTACCTACTTCAAAAATATTTGAAATGTTAGATAAATGCCAATGCGGTATGTGTATATTTGTAGACTTGGCAAAAGCCTTTGCCTCTGTAAACCATGAAACATTATTAAACAAAATATCACAACTAGGCTTTATAGACTTATCATATAAGTTAATACAGTCTTATCTTTTAGATCGAAAGCAAATGGTTAAAGTTGGCGCCACATTATGTTCTACAAAAAATATTCAATTTGGTATTCCTCAAGGTACAGTAATCTGTCGTTTACTTGGTAGCATATATGTAAATGATCTCCTTAAGATGCTTTGTAAGGGCGATATCCTCAGTTTTGCCGGCGATACGGCCATAATATATAAAGCAGATGCGATTGCCTTAATATTAGTTTACAATTATTAATAACCACGACTACGTTGTTTAATTTAAATATTAGGTTCTAGATACTGTTACGTTTTGAATAATAGCTACCAAACGTCACATAATTTTTTTGTGTTCAGGATATACATTTACTGAGCAGTTAACGTTATAATTGTGTATTAAATACCAACACAACACGCAAGGATATGTTTTGCTATTAAAATTATTAGCACTTATATCAATCCTGAGAGTACACACGATGTTTCGTATAAACATTGAACCATAAGAAATATGTCATTACTACAACATTTCCTTATTGCCACACATAAATCTACAGTCGGGGTCAAAAATGTCTTTGTATTATGATGAAGAAATATAATTCTCTGATTGAGAAGAGGATAATAATTAAAATAAATATGATGATAAAATAGAAAATACTTCGGTTTCAGGGGCATTAATATCGGTAATAGGTATTTTTGTGTTACACATCGAGGAAATGTTTTAATTAGCTAGTTGATTTAAACCATTAAATGTCGTTGGTGCGAAAACGCAATATTTCATTCATATTTTTTTTTAGACCAAAATTGAATACAAGCATTTTTTTAATACTTATATTTATTTAATGTTTACACGCTCTTACTTATAATATATTATTTTCCAGACGAGATTATGCCAGGCTTTTTGCTCTTTACGTAATTTAAAAATTTGCACAATTTTGGTATTTTGTCACTATGTAAGCACGCCCTGTAACTTTTTCGTTTCACAACATCCGTTTTTAAAATATTGCTATTTCATGAGGGAAACATTGTTTGTTAGTACGTTAGCCTAAAATTGTCATACATCAGTTTTCAAAAAAGTTACAGCCATTTAAAAATAAAGTAGGGTTTTCGCATCTGCGGCGTAATAAGCTAAACATTGTAATATGCATAGTGGGATCTACACATGCCGACGCGACGTGAGTAGATTCGCACATATTAGCTGTTGCTCTGAGACTAACTCAGATTATTGAGGGCCAAATTAGAGTACTTAGAGCCTGGAAATGAATCTGACGCTGTTATTATACCTCCAACCTTTGACGAACTTACAGATGAAAAGGATATAGACGACAATGTTTTGCTGGGTAAGTTTACGCATTATAAAGGTTAAAAAACTCATCGGCTCACCAACATTTCTTATTTAGGGGATCTTGTACCACAAGATGTCGCTGGTAATTTTGGGTTATTAGTCCCTGAAAGGTAAAATGCTGATATCTATGTCGAGCCATCAACGAGCAAACGTACACCTAAACAAAATACTGTATATGCTTCAAAGTGGAAAAAGAAATATCCAGAATATGAGAACTTACCGATATTAAATGAGGAGGTAGAAAAAAACTAACAGAGGCATTAGCTGATAAATCACCTTAATATATTTTTTTATGTTTATCGACGAGGATTTACTAAACGAAATAAAATATTTCTTTGAAAAATATGTCAAAGACTATAATAGAAATCATTTCTCCTTAACAATTACCGACTTGAAAAGATTTATAGAAATTTTAATTCTCTCTGGTTATTACACTCTTTCCCAGTTAGAGTTGTACTGGAGCAGAGATGAAGACGAAGGTGTGCCTCTTGTAAAAAAAACGCATGAATAGGAATAAACTTAGAAACGGTCACGGGTGGCCGTTACCCAAACCGGTGGATAACTGTCGTACCTATATTTTACCTGGTTCTCCAGTAAGAGGGACCTAGCGTAGCTCAGCGGTGTGGGAGTGAGTCGAAGTCTAGATGTCCAGGGCGCCACCTGTTTGCACCAATTGTCCCCCCTCGTTACTCCTCGAGAATCCGCTCTCAAACGGGAAAATAGCCGATATGATGTATTAGTAAATTTTCAGGTAAAACAACAGTTAACCAAAAAATAAAGGCAATATGTAATGTTGAAAATCGTTTATTCAACCACAGAAATAGCCCCAACTAACGCTAAGAAACGGTATTCCCTTTAGCGGTAAGATTGAGTGTAAAATTTAAAATATAAAATATAAAAAGTAGTTTTGTCTAAATGCAAATTCAATCTGTTACAATAATCAGTCTTAAAATTAATGACTACACGTCAAACTAAACGCAGCACCCAGTAAAGCTATACTTAGTATACACTCTGCGTATAAAATATGTTATGAATTCCGAACTACCCCCTTTTCTGATGGTAAGTAGTCTGTTCAACACAAATCAAATACATTTATACATTTAGTAACATTTATAATAAATTTGTCTGTTTGTAGGTACCCCTGACAACCCAATGCCCGGCCGGTTAAATTACCCTTGATGCACTACTATGGCTTACGACTAAGGTAAGTGTTTATAACAAAGGATACGTTCATATACCTCTATACCTAGATATTAGCTAAACAGTACTATTTATTTTCTGCTTTTCGTAGTCCTGGACAATTATCCTCGGCTCCCCTGTCGTATCTTATCGGCTGAAGTTGCTCCTCCTGGAGTAGCAGGTTACGCTCCGTAAATAGTCTAAGTATGACGTCACAAGATCACGACAGTCACTTCCACAAGATGTCCACCCTGGTAGTACCAAATGTCCCCACCCAGAAGTATGAAACTAATAACAACTATGACGTCATAAGGTCACGTTCATCGAGTCCACAATATGGCAACACTGGTGGTAGATGAAATCCCGCCAGATAGTCGACAGTTACCAGGATTTAGGTTATGTATAATGTCAAACCTAGGCTCACCAAAAAAACCTTAAAATACGTTACATTTTCCGATATTTGACAATCCTCAATAAAAGATAGAAAAGATCGATAGGATATTACCTCTTCGAGGGTTTTCTTTTGTTGTTCCTTAACTCAACTATGTGAAACAGTAATTTCATACGATCTTTCCTCAGGAACAACTACAACGGATATTATACAATTCCTCCATTTAATGTATGTCACAACCACCAAATCTTTCTCGTCCCATAGTATGCCACAGTGGCTCGTATCCAATGTTACCTGTATTCAACAACACTCCAACATTTTTTTCCCTATTTTATGTATTCCTATACCCTGCTTTTTAGTAATAAAAATCAGGTAAGTATACCTTAATTACGGGCATGTATCATCAGTCATTTTTTCTCTCTTACCTTTTCTTTTGTTGTTGTTTAAAGCAGCTATCTTTCTAAACTTAGACGGAAGGTGACTAAAAACGCCTCATGTTATCAAACAAATCTAGACTTTCACGCTGACAAAATGTAAAAACTACTGTAGTACCTTTTTTACTGGTATAAAAATATTGATTAAATAGGCTAATAAGACACAATACAACAACAGTAATTAGCTCTTATAACTCCACCTCGACATTTATTCAAAACTAAACTAATATACATCCCGAACCAGTAAGTAAAAAATCGACGGCCCGATTATTTTTGGTAGAATCTCACATACGAGGGACGTTCGAAAAGTGTTCGATTACTCATTTTCACTACAATTATATAATGAATGCTCACATTAAAGAATTATGTTATTTTTCTCCATAATACCGCCAAATGCCTGTGACAAAACATAAAAAGAAATTTGCATCTCTGTGATAATGCTAAGCTGGATAAAACCGATAAATTCACCAAACTACGTCCATTATTTGATACCATATATAAAAGAAACGTGCGGTTTGAATTGTTTTCTTATAACTTCTCCATTGATGAATAAATGATTCCTTACTTTGGCAGACACTCTGCTGAGATATTTATAAAGGGAAAACCGTCGGTTTTGGTTTCAATCTATGGTGTCTTTGTTCGGAACATGGATATTTATTTCAGTTAATGCCATACGATGGGACTAGAGAAGAACAAACAGAAATGGGTCTTGGAGCCGATGTTGTTGTCAGTCTGCTAAAATCCGTAGACCATTCTTCCTGCCATAGGGTATTCTTCGATAACTTTTCTTCTTATAAATTATTTTCTTTCTTTGGTGAAAAAATATTTATGCTACAGGAACCATATGTGATAACCGCATTTTTAATTGCACTTTAAAATCAACAAGCGTTATAAGAAAGAGTAAGAGGGGATTTTTTTACTATAGATTTGATTCGAAATCAAACTCTTGTGTTGTGAGATGGACCGATAACTCCGTTGTAACTCTTATTACAAACAACATTGCAGTAAATCCTATTCAACCTGTAAATCGTTATGACAGAAAACAAAAGAAAAAAGTTACATCGGTCAAAGTTTCCGTCGATCTTTAGAAACATTATTGGTTGAAGCTGGAGCCAACATTACAATCACCAGCAAGTATTCTGGAGTTTGTAGAAAGCTACGTTGAGATCAATATTGAAAATAAAATAAAATTCCCGAATAAAACCCTGGCTAAAAGAGGTATATTTGTTGCCAATGATATCCAGATTACTAGAAAAGACAACTTTCACGTAGAGCTTACATTAATATCTTTGGGAAAAATATTCGTTCACCCTGTACATGGAGAATTTCTTGAATGAGTTTTTTCAACGACTACATTATAATTTACACTATAGTGATGAATAGGAAAATACTGCCTCATGTTACCGAACTCGACCTTAGTTCTAGACTCAGCAATTAATTAATTTTAAACGAGTTGGAGAATTTTCAATCTTGAGAAACTAATTAATATTTGGCTACAAAGTCTTATGCATAAATTTGAATTATGGTCTTTACAGAATAGTCTAGGTCGGTAACACATTGCGTGCTTCCAAGGTATCATGCTTACCTATCAATTAATTAATTTACAGCCGATAGCGCACACGTTTCAGGTTTTAACACTATCAACACTCATTACAATTGCTTTACTTAGCACGATGTCTGGCTCAGATACGCTCATTTTATTATGTGCAAAACGTAACTTCTAACTTTTGACGAAGTTCAACCAGTCTAGCATAAGATACTTAACTCCTAATAAGTAAATATCTAATACATAGTTCAGTAAACTATCAAATTATGTATTACATATTTAGTTTCATTTTGAGTTTAACTAAATTTACTTTTTTGTTTGGTATCCAGAATATTGCTTAGCTTATTCTGCATCGCTTGAACGGGCTATGATATGGGAATCATGAATTATACTGTTTTAAACTTCATTTAATATTAAAATTTTGTTTATAGCTGTCACTATTAAAGGTCCTTTTACATATTGAAATCTACTTTATGAGGTGCACATATATTTTACACAAGTGCATAGCATATGTTGGGCATGGTTTAAAGAGGAAATCTCAAATTTGGCACTCATAAAGACTCGCGCCAAAAAAAAAGGATACATCATGTTATTATGATAAAAAGTTTTGAAAACATTTTTAAGACATGTAATAATAAAAATAGTTCAAAATTTTGATTAGAAAACAAATGGAACTAGTATAGTTTTGCCAATATGAATTGGAATGACATAAAAACGCCAACAACGGGAATTTAGTCATATCCATGAGCGTCGACCAAAAAAGGTTTAGAATTATCTTTTAATTCTTTAAAATAAATCGAATATTTTTTTACTATTTTATATGAGTTTATATATATGTACAACACCTATAACAACTTTTTTATTTATTTACTTACTTGTTTATTTATTTATATTAATTGAATAAGCAATTTTGATGATTGAATAAAAGTTAAGAATCTTACTTAGTTAATGACATTTTTTTGCAAACTGTAAAAATTGATATTGAGTCTAGTATAAAATGTCACCATCTGGCAAAAACCAACGTGGAGGTGCCAGTATTTTTTTGCCAAGATAGGTATATATTATCAAGTACTACTGCGCTTAAAGTTGGTGACTGATTGCATTTCCGTAAATGTTTCTTTATAGTACCCCAAACCATCTCGATCGGATTAAATACGCAATAATACGGTGGCAACCGCACGAGCGTATGACCGTGTCTCTTGCAAGGATCATCAACTACATATTCGTTTTTAAAATTATGCTCTTTTATACGTTTTAATAATTCTTTCTTTATCGGAACCTTTTCAGGGATGTCAATATTTTCATTCCTCATAAATTTTAAAATGTCCTCCTTCTTGGCACTATTAGGTATTTTATGTAATAAACGCGAGTGATACGAAGCATTGTCCATAACAATGACCGAATTTGGAGGAATATTAGGTAGTGAACCATTTTTCGAACAAATCCGCAGTCATGTTCCTCATGATAATCAGCAGAGGATTGTGTTATGTTTTTGGCCGACAAGAGCAATGCCTTGGGTACAAAACCGTATTTGCTTCCAGCATGAAGAATTATAACGCGCTTTCCTCTCGAGCAAGGTGTATTCAAACTACAATTTTTAGAGTCATCTACCCAACCGTTCTGAACAACATCGTGTGTGTCAAACCAGGTCTCATCGAGATATACTATATGCCTATCTGATTCACGGTATTCTTTCATTTTATGTAAGTATTCTCATCGAAGTTCAACGATACATCGCGATTCCATTATAACCATTCGATTATCTATTTTTTTGTGTTTAAAGCCGCAATCTAAAAAAAGACCTCGCAGCGTTTCTAAATATTTGTAATTATAATCCGGATAATCACGCAATTTATCAGGAATCATTTTTAAAGGTACTTTATTTTCCTCATAGAAACTATAAACCGTTCGCCGAATAACGTCTTTCGAGATATTGTCAATTCTACAAAATTTTGATAATGCATTAAACGTGCAAATTATTTAAAAACTTTTTTACTTTATATATTACTTTTCGAATGAGGTTTATAAGATGTTTTAAAAACTATATTTTACTTCCATAAATAATACAAAAGTACAAGGTACAGGTAGAGCGTCCATATTTTTCAAAATGTTTTAAAAAACCGAAGTATTACTATTTCAAACAATACCAACTGTGCTTTTCACATTCATTTAAATAATCAAAATTGTTAAATATTTGAATAAAGCTTTTGAAACATGTGTTAGTAATATTTTATTTGAGTTACAAGGTACTCATGTCACAACAATAATTAAAAAGTTGACATTTTGACTTCACGTTTCTCGGGTTGTTGATGTTGCCATGGTAACTTTAAAACGCCCGTTTTTAAAACTTGGATTTAAACACTGAGGCATACTTTAAATAAGCAAAATAAGGTACCAATTAAAAAAACATATTTCTACTTGCTGGAAACAAGTTAGTATTGGATACGCGTTACTATGTATTACCCCGGTATTCTCTAATTCCTTCCGTATTACTCTAAGAAGAGAAACATCCAACTAGTTTTGAAACAAAATAATTCTTCTCAGAATCTAGTTTGAGATAATCTTACAAATGCCTTGTAATATTTCTGTTAATCAGTTTGTTTGTCATATAATGAAAACATTGAAACATTGATTGATGCCTATATTTAATAAGTTATCGTTGTATAATCAAGGGTATGCCAGGAGTAATTTTCCTATTAAATAAAATAAAATAACGGAATATTGCGATAATAAAATACGCATATTGAATAATTATTCTTAGTAGTGTTAGGCATTTCAATTTATTTTTCTGTCCACTATAAATGTTACCCTCAATACAATCTTCTAAGGCATATCTGAATTATGAGTTCCTCTTAATCACGATTAGGTATTACGGAGCGATAAATGCAGACACACCTATGAGTTTAATGATTGCACGTTTACTGACTATAACAGATTTAAAAGCCCTTATCATATGACCAAGAAAATGTTGGAGGCATTCTCTAAACGACTGCTAAACATGAACCGGCAGTTAAGGATTAAATTTATTATGCATTAATGTAGCTTATTAAAGTAATATCAGTTATAGTGTAATAAAAATGAGTCTTTCGTAGTTTATTGACCATTTAATAATAACTTAATCGATGTACTTAGCAATAAATCTGCTTTGTACTTGTTTTAGTTTATTAAAAATAATACTAATTCAATCTACACAGGGATATAGTCGGGGAGCTGGACAGGATTTACATGTTCTGCCGCCCTGTATCTTTGAGGGCATTATTTGTCTATAGGTTAGAATCTGGTGAACAATATTCTTAAAATGAAGCCATTGAATACAATCTTTGGAGAGTATGGCACAGCCAGAAATACATGATTGCAATGATGGTGACGATTTTGCATACCTAATGCATAGTTGGAACTATGCATCCACCACAATTTCAAAAAACGTATGTTGTTTGTGCTGTAATTCATTACTTATTTGACAAATTCTATGACAAAAAAAAATTTTTTTCAAGAAAAATAAAATATCGAAAATTGGTGTACTTTTTTGACATAACACTGACGTAGTTTTCCACAAAACACCAAAACACTGCACTCGACGCGCGTTTCGCCAACCAAGTTGGCAAAACTGTGCAAATAAAAAAGTTAGCCATGTAAGGAGATAGATAATGGCCACCCCGTACGTATATGAAAATGATTACACAAGGAGGATAGATTATTGCGTCTGAATTTTACAAAATAATGTAACGCCAAACAATGATCTTTTTGGCAACAGTTTTATTTTTAAATGAGTCAAGATTTACCAATACGAGCTTATTCAATCGACGGAATACAAGTATTGGACACAGAAGCATTCTTGAACATTTTCACGACCGTTTCGATTTCCATGTTTGGCTGATACTAAAAGAAACGCCAATAATCGGCCCAATAAATTTTCGATGGGTCGTGCTAGATACTTAGGTTTTTTGCAAAACGAGTTTGACATAGTTTAGGCTTTAGGACACAAAAAAGTTTTTCCAGCAAGGTCATTGTCCTCGTCATAATACTAGGATAGTGACGGATTACCCTCGTGGGACGTTCGAAAAGAACTGGATTGCAACAAATGGTCCTGTATGTTCATTTGTCATATCTAACTTGAGATGTTGTAGTTCTGCTTCTGTTAATTTCATTCCTATTGAGTATATTCCCAAATTCAAAAAAGGAATATTAGCATCTGGAATGAAAAGGATATGGGATTTGTTGTATCTAAATTTATTTCAGTTGTGACTGGTGCGAAATCTACCTTTGACCACGAAGTTGATACATTTCAAAATGTTATGGTGGTTTTTGAGAAAATGGCAGTTGTATATAACGCTGTTCTTTTCTGCAAGTAAACATGTATACTGTGACCGGATTTTACTTTCTTTTTAAAGAATTTTATTATCAAAAATTTCATTTGTTGAATATGCTTGATATCTCTACTATACCATTATTGGTTGAATTTACCACTATTCGTTTCATCGAATGTGATTAGTACACTGAAAAGTATATAACATTAGCTCATTATAGATACAGATTAAACCATTTATCTTTGTTTAACATATTATCACATTTGTATGAAATATATACATGAACACGTATACATAATTGGAATATAAAGCAGTCCTAATTTAATGTTAAATTCAAACACCGTCAGTAATAAAATTTACTGATTTCGACATTTTCCTTTTATGGTTAATACCGAATGCCTTATTATACAACTGGAATATAATTTTATATGGAATTTACGGATATTTTGATTGAAATATCACGAAAAATCATAGCCACTCTTTATTTTTTTACATAATGAATAGATTGTAAATATAACAATTTTAATTGAGTATTATATTCGCCGCTGGTGTGGAGATTTCCATCACTTCCTTTAAAAAAGCGCAAATGGAACAAAAGGCAAGAAGCATCAACCAGGGCAGAAAGTTTCCCATATAACAAATAAGATAAAAACTTTGACCGCAGTATAATTCGAGTTAGCCCTACTTCCTTCCGTGACAAACAACTGAATTTGTCCGGTAATGTTATCAAGTAGGCTCTGATTAAACCCATCCATTATCACTGCCCCAATTGACCTGTACACGTGTGAACCTATCGAGAATTCATTCGAATTTCCACTATCAGAAAACCTTGTAGGGTGTTTAAAAAAGTATTATTAATTAGTAGGTGATTATATTGAACTGAATGGCCATTATACGTCTGAAACAAAGCCTATGCGGGCCGATGCTGTAAATTAAACAAGTGGTGCAATTACCACAGTCCGATGAGATAAATTGAAAGGCTGAGCGCGTCCGGAGTTTGTAATTGGCACCGGACTCACAGACGTCGCTAATTACCATGGATATTACATGTTGACACATGTACCCTCGGACTCCTCGGACTTTGTTCGGAATTGATGCGCAAAATTTCGGATATATATGCTTATTGAAGATAATGCGTACTGCAACATTGGGGACGGAGACTATAATTACATTATTTCGGATTGTAATAGAATATAGGGGCTCAAATTTTGTTATGTAAATATAGGGAACTTTTAGTCATCAATTTTCAAGAATCATTATTTGTCTGTATGAATATGGTAGGTACCCTCTTAAGGCGAGTATTATTACACAAATAAAAGTATTAAAATATTAGACTGATAAAAAAATATAATTAACAATTCTACAGTTTTATACAAGCACTGTTTGATGGAACATAATATACAGGGTGAAACAGCAAATACCGTCCTCCCTAGCTTATGCTATTTTGAGTCAAACTAAAATTTTATTTTTTTCAAGGGAAACATTTAAATTCACTATTTTCACTAGTACCAGCACAACCCTAAATGGGGTGATATTTTAAAAGGAGAGTGAGGTCAAGAGACACGTCATTTTAAAGCCTATTAAATTGTCTTTACAACTGAATTTTCCTTTTTAAAATTGATAAATTTATAAATTACTTAAAGTGTTAGTTCCTAATAAAGTATATTACCTACTTATGTGACATGATTATATCGAAATGGCTGTCAGGGCTGTACTCAAAAGGATGTTGGACAAACTAGAAGATTAATTCAAACTAGATGCAAGAAGTATATAGCTCATCTCAAATATAGTAAAATAGATAATTTTAGTGTTGTCCAACATATGTGAGAACAACCATAAAATATATAGCTGCAATTTTAGATTAATTAGGAATATAGCAAATACATCTGGATGCATTAAAAGCATAAAAATCACAAAGTGTAAAAATACACTCAGTTCCAAAAAAAGTGACGCACTTGATTTTTGACCTAACATTTTCCTTTTTTTTTTCTTTTTAACCAGTGGGTCGATTTTTTAATTTTTTTTATTTGTTGGTAGGCAATTCCTTTGTCTTTCAAAAAAAAAAAAATAAAGAGGTGGAAATTTTTTCAAAGCCTCCTGGATGGTAGTGGAAAACTCGAACCATGTTTTTTTCTTAATTTTTGACTCACCCTGTGTGTTAATCAAGTAATGATATAGAAAGTGCTTACACTCTTTATGAAAGATGCTTCTTTTTACGAGCATTTTATTTTTTTATTCATTGATTTATCTCTAAAATTGTCCGAATTACAGCTCTTTTGCTGAAACCTTGCGTATATCCCACAAATTTATTTCGTTGTAGGATCACATTGCCTTTAAAAAAAACAATTGCCGTTGCCATAGCAATTAATTTGTTGTATGACTCCATATTTGACTTTTTGTCATTGTGTCATTAATTAAGTTTCATTAAAAAAAGTTTTAGTGACTAAAAGTACATAAAATGCCTCAAATAAATCCTGAACAAGTAGCAAGATTAGTTGCTTTAGTAAACGATGGGCGTAGTAAACGTTACGCCGCTCGTGCAATGGGAGACCATGAAGCGACTGCTCGTAGAGCGATCCGCAAGTACGAACAAACAGGAAGCGCTGCTCGAAGGCTGGGTTCTGGTCGCCCTCGAAAAACTTCTCCAAGAGATGATCGCTTCTTAAGATTGCGGATATTACGGGACCGATCAAATACTGCGGTAAATGTTCAGCAAGATCTTCTCCCAATTCGTGGTGTTGCAGTAAGTAAGCAGACGGTATGTAGACGTCTAAAAGAAGTTAATTTAAAATCTAGGAGACCTGCAAAAGGTCCTAAATTATTGCCCGAACATCGTGCTGCTAGAAGAAATTTCGTTCAAAATTATGGAGAATGGAATATTCCTGAACGGTCGAATGTCTTGTTTAAGGATGAGTCAAGGTTTTGCCTTAACATGGTGGATGGAAGAAAAAGAGTGTGGAGAAGGACTGGTGAAAGGTTTAATCAGAATTTAATAACAGAATGCGAAAGTTTTAATGGTGGGTCGGTTATGGTGTGAGGAGGGATTTCAATGAACGGAAAGACACCCCTTCATGTTTTTCCGGTGAGGCGGACGTTGACAGGCCTAATCTACATTGACATTTTACAGCAGTATGTCTTACCTCATGCAGAGTTAGTGGGCAATAATTTGCAGCAATAATTTAATGCAGGATAATGCCCGACCACACACCGCAGCAATAGTGCGAAACTTTTTAGAAGCTACGGGTATCACCACATTACAGTAGCCTGCGAGAAGCCCCGATATGAACCCTATAGAACATTTGTGGGATGAATTAGGGAGAAGGGTACGTTCTCGCGAGAGGCCTCCGGAAAGTCTCGTAGGAATGGCAGATACATTATTGGAAGAATGGGATCGTATACCAATGGAAACGATAAGAAACCTAATTTCCAGTATGCCGCGTAGATTAGAAGCTCTTAGAGTTGCTAGGGGTGGCAATACACGGTATTAAGCAGTTATCCCAGTTTATAATTTTGTGTTTAATTAAAATGTTTTTTAAAATTCGTATCAGTTTATTTCACTAGAAAACTGTTTCTCGATAAATTCAGAAAGTTGGTAATACGCAAGGTTTCAGCAAAAGAGCTATAATTCGGACAATTTTAGAGATAAATCAATGAATAAAAAAACAAAATGCTCGTAAAAGAAGCGTCTTTCATACAGAGTGTGAGCACTTTCTATACCATTACTTGATTAACACACAGGGTGAGTCAAAAATTAAGAAAAAAACATGGTTCGAGTTTTTCCACTACCATCCAGGAGGCTTTGAAAAATTTCCACCTCTTTATTTTTTTTGAAAGACAAAGGAATTACCTACCAACAAATAAAAAAAAATAAAAATCGACCCACTGGTTTAAAAAAAAAAAAAAGGAAAAAAGTTAGGTCAAAAATCAAGTGCGTCACTTTTTTTGGAACTGAGTGTAGTATGAATAGTGACAGAAGACTAATCCCATATAGTCACAGTTCACCGAAGCGTATCAATTGTTTAGGTGTAAATAGGATAGTTGTTAACATAAAGTTAGTTTTAATCATCTCCAGATGATGCCAACTTGGTTATTATATACGAAAGTTTGCACAAACTAAACGTTGGGTATTAAAAATCTTTTCGTACACACCTATACAACAAAACAATACAGAAAACTCATTGGATGCAAAATTTCCATTAAACATTAGTCCCGTTTGAAGTAATATTGTCTTAATTGGGACAAACTTTTGCCAGAGCGTAAAGAAATAATCAGCATTAACCGGTATTTAATTAAAAATTACCTAAATACGAATAAAAATATATTGTCCACTAAAAGGTTGGTCGGAATATTTAATTTATATTAATGAAAACTTTTCTGGAATCAAAATTAGTAAAGTTCTTTCAGAAACAAGTAATTAAAAGCAGTACTTTATCAAAGTCTAAAACTCATTAAATGAAAACTAATTTTTAATTTAACAATTCAGTATTAATAAGGCATTTTCAAGTTTAACTGTGTTATGGAAAATGACGGAAATATGTTTTATGGAGATGCAGTTAAGTTTGCAAAGCGTCGATACTGAGGACAGTATTTTTATACCATGCAATATACATATAAATATATATTTAATGTTGGGATGTGCGTAGCGAAATTTAACCATTGGGCTACGGTTACACTTAACCACCGTGGTTTAATATAACAAAAGAAAAACCTTAATCAAACATACAAACTACAAACTAACCTAAAATCTATAAGCTAAAAATATACCAGACTCTATAAAAGATTAGTCTAGTTTTGAAAAAATGTAAATAAGTAAATGCCTAAACATAAATTAAATTTCAAAATAATCTGTTACAAAAAAGTGAAGGCAAACAACATATCCAGGGTGGGGTAATAGTACGTCGGACATCGATATCTCGAGTTCTACGATAGCTAGAAATTTTTTTAAAAATTGCAAGTAAACTGATAAAAAAGTTTATAAATGGAAATAATTTTCGAATATACAGGGCGAGCCAAGACGAAATTACAGGACCAAGTGCCTTTTTTTTTAATGAAATGCTATGTATATCAGTACATTTTTTGAAGCCTCTTTCTAGGCTCTATTCATTCCTATACTATTACTGGCTATCTCCCAACCACTTTGATGTAATGAATTTTTTTGTTGAAATAATGCCATCTGCAGATGGATATTAAAAAAATCACCACAGTCCGATTTATGGGTTTAAAGAACAACTTATGTGAATACCAGTTACGAGACATCTAATTAATGTTTTTGAATCATTTTCATTTCCTAAAAATGTACAGGGTGGCCAAAAATTAGTATTCAATTAAGAACTTTTTAAATTGAATTTTCTCAATTTTTTTCAAATGGAATACCTTGTATATTTTTTAACGATGTGATGTAAAAATGAAAAACGAACATTTTTTGTAAATACTTCCCTGTGGCTAATTGCAACCATTCTCGTTTTATAAATAAATAAGTGTTTATTATTCAATTAAGAAATTTTTAAATTGAATTTTCTCAATTTTTTCAAATCAAACACCCTGTATATTTTTCGACGATGTGATGTAGAAATGAAAATCGAACATTTTTTTGTAAGTACTTCCCTATGGCTAATTGCAACCATTTTCGTTTTATAAATAAATGTCAAATTCAAGAATAAACTTAAAAAAAGAGGTTCCCTCAAATGATTCATTAGAAAAATTTATAATAGGTGTTCGACGTGTTGCCCATTTTGATTGACACACGTATTTATGCAATTTGGAAATGAGGCCATTTAGTGGGACCATTTCCATTGAAATGAGTAAATAGTATTTAACCAGTCCTTTACTGTAATGTTTTTTGTAAATTTTTTTTGCTGTTTTCGTTATTCGACAAGCAATAAAACCTCAGTTTGGTATAAATTGTCATGTACAAAGGAGCATTTATCACATTTATCGATCGTTAGTTACAATTTGTATTGAATTTAAAATATTTGGGATTTTACAATATGAATTTTAATAAAGCGGAACTTGTAGACATGACTTTTGTTTTGGGTGAGTCAGACAGAAATTGTTTACTTGCCAATAGAATTTATCACCAACGTTATCCTGAAAGAAGGCTTCCTGATGTTAGCAGCTTCCAAAACCTTCTCGATAGATTTCTGGAAACTGGAAATGTCGAATATAAAAAAAAGTGAAAGAATAAAACGTGTTGTGAACGAAGAAAATGAGTTTTCTGTGGTGCTGGCAACGGTTGAGAATCCCCATGTTAGTCAAAGAGAAGTGACCTCATTAGTAGGAATAAGTAGACGGTCTGTGGGTCGAATCTTAAAAACAAATAAGTTGCATGCATATCATATTCAAATGCACCAGGAATTATCTGATGGCGATTTTCAAAAGCGCCTACAATTTTGTAATTGGGCCAGAGGTAAAATGCAAGTTGATGTCAACGTCTTCAATAATATTTTATTCACTGATGAGGCAACTTTTCATAAAAATGGATTTGTTAATAGGCGCAATTTCCATTATTATGCTTCGGAAAATCCTCACTTTTTTATGTAAGTTGATAACCAACACAGCTATAAACGTTTGGGAAGGAATTATTGGAGAACATGTAATAGGGCCACATTTTTTTGATGGTACATTGACTGGAGCTATTTATCTTCATTTTTTGGAAAACTGTCTGCCACAATTATTGGTAAATCTCCCTGGAAGAATTCGAAATAGGATGTAGTTTCAGCAAGATGGTGCCCCACCACATTATTTAAATACAGTTAGAGACCACTTAAATAATACCTACCCTCATCAATGGATTGGAAGAAATGGATCCACTAAATGGCCTGCTAGATCCCCAGATCTTACAAAAATGGATTTCTTTTTATATGGATATGTGAAGGAAATTGTTTATAGAGACACACCAACAACAGTACAAAATATGAAGGAAAGAATAATAACTGCCTTTAGATCTATCACACCGGCAGTTTTAGGAACAGTAGGAACCTCATTTCAAAAGCGCATAGAGATGTGTGTCAATCAAAATGGCTAACATGTGGAACATTTATTATAATTTTTTCTACTGAGTTATTTGAAGAAACCACTTTTTTAAGTTTATTTTTGAATGTTGTAATTATTGCTCAATAAAGCGAAAATGGTTGCGATTAGCCATAGGGAAGTACTTACAAAAAATGTTCGTTTTTCATTTTTACATCACATCGTTAAAAAATATACAGGGTGTTCCATTTGAAAAAATTGAGAAAATTCAATTTAAATAGTTCTTAATTGAATACTAATTTTTGGCCACCCTGTACATTTTTAGGAAATGAAAATGATTCAAAAATATTAATTAGATGTCTCGTAACTGGTATTCACATAAGTTTTTCTCAAAAACCCATAATTCTGACTGTGGTGATTTTTTTAATATCCATCTGCAGATAGCAATATTTCAACAAAAAAATTCACTACATCAAAGTGGTTGGGAGATAGCCAATAATAATATAGGAATAAATAGAGCCTAGAAAGAGGCTTCAAAAAATGTACTGATATACGTAGCATTCCATTTAAAAAAAAAGGCACTTGATTCTGTAACTTCGTCTTTGCTCGCCCTGTATATTCGAAAATAATTTCCGGTTATAGACTTTTTTATCTAGTTTACTTGCAATTTTTTAAAAAATTTCTAGCTATCGTAGAACTCGAGATATCGAGGTCCGACGCACTATTTCCCCACCCTAAGGAAAGTGACAATAATATGCAACAATCATATAACCAATTTGTCAATTTGCGGGAAGAATTGACTTAATTTTTTCCTGAACTGAATCACATAAATGTCTTTAAAATTATTGGTTGTACTGTTGTAAATTTGTACTGCAATTAGACTAAATGTTCGGGTGAATATAATAGCCGTACTGTGTAAAGGCGTTATAAGTATGTTAAGAAATCTGATATTTAAATTGTGTATGACAGTTCTAAATACAAGTTCTTCATTAAGGTAGGCAGGAGACGAGGTTATTTGAAGTTTGTGAATAAAAACATGATCGTGATATCGAACCATCTTTTCCATATTTAACCAGTTAATATTAACAAAAGCGCCGAAATTGTGATAAAATTTTCGTAAATTGCAAATGAAATGGCAACGTGTATTTCGTAGTCGGGAAAACATACTAAATCACAATAATTGAACATAGGCAACACAACTGACTTTCAACCAGTTAGCCACAGATTTAAATTCCATGTTGGAAATCATCGAAAATGACACCTAACATTTTATATTTATATGACATTTTATATTTATATGATAGAGGACAAGAATACGTTATTTATATTAAGACGTATTAATTGATTTATACTTTCCCTCGTCCCTTCCCCTTTACTCTGAGCAAACTATGACCATATTAGTTTTATTTGGATTTAATTTCAAATTATGATTTATTAAATAGGAAAAGCAGACTCAAGTTCTTCACTAATTAGTAATTAAACCGTTTGTACTTCAGTTGCCTCGAAATTGTATTGAAGAAATATATCGGCTAAGTATGCTTGAAGATTTATAGTTTTTACAGATTTTGTAATATCAGGCGTATAAATTAAAAATAAAATCAGGTCCAATATTGACCCCTGTGGCACTACACAAATATCAATGCTTGATGTAGGTGTTCTATGATGCCGAAGAAATAAAAATAATTTAAAAAAAACCTTATTTCTGCTTTCCCACAACCATAAAATTTTAATTTGGTACAAAATAAATCGTGATCAATAGTATCAATGATATCAAATTTATTCCCATCATGACATGAGAGACTGTGCATGGGCTGAGTCTACTTAGGTCGTTTAGTGAAGGAGTATAACACGGTGGTGTGACTCACGATAGAAATGCCTAGTAACTCCACAAAGTTGAGGTGGACTTTCCTATAAATAAATACTGATCTTCTCTTTTGTAGCAGACCGAGGAAAAACAAATGATTTAAAACGAATATCTAAAATAATCAATAGCATTATCCAGTTATATCAAAGATTTATTTCTGTTTAAATAATAGGGTTATACACTAATTCATATTCTGCAATTATTCTAATTTGCATACTAGTTATCGCTAATTAGATCTTCTGTAAATTATTTTTTTTTTGTCTGATCCAAACTATAATGAATACGAATTAGATAGTATTACATAATTACACATAATTTATGGCATCATAAATTTTACTACCTGTTACTTTGTCCTATTATTTTATATATATCACTATTTGCTATCCCTTTTGTAATCTTGTTTTCTCCAATATATTTCTCGCACCTGCTAGTTCTAATTGTATATCGCATATGTACAGTTACGATCAAGAACATGTATGAAATGAAAAATTATTTAATTTATTTGAAAATATCTATAATACAGTGCATCTATGAAGTACAATTACTAAGACAAATCGATTTTTAAATACATGTTTCTATTTTGTCATGTAAAAATAAATGATTTCTTAAAATTTTTGTAAAAGTTATGGCTAGAGCTGGTGCAATGGGATTAATTCCAGTGTCGTTACCTTGAATGTGTAAACTAATTGGTTCAGTATACGCTGAAGCATCATTAATATAGCTTGTATAATACTCTTGTTTAAACGCTTTCGCTTTGCTGTGAATATCGCACTGTATTTTAAAAATGAATGTTACAACCAGAGATGAATATCAGGGCCCTCCGTTAAATTGTATAAATTTATATTTACGTTATTTACTATATTGTATGATTCAGTTAAAGATAACTCACTATTTACGCTATAGTTCTCATGTATGGTGTGCAAATCTACTTCAATTTATGGATAGTGGATTTTCAAACTGTTGCTGCCTTTTCCTGATAGATTTGGACTCTTTGGGGTGGAATTTGGAAACGACAGATTTCGAGAAAATGTTTATTACAGTAAAAAGCTCCGTTGTGGAGATTCACTAATTCTTAAGCAGGCTTTGTGAAATTTTTTTAAATGGAAACCCACATTTGTGCTAGTGCCATTTGAAAGAGTACTTCTTGTATGTAGCAACAGATATTATAGTATGTTAAATAACAGGAAACTGAAAAACTGAAGAAGTAAAAAATTTAAAACCTGAAAAAACTGGAAAACTGAGAGCTGAAAACTGAAAAACAAAAAAACCAAAAAAATTGAAAAACTGAAAAACTGAAAAACTGAAAACCTGAAAACATGAAAAATGGAAAAACCTCATTAATGAGATTTTCTGTTAATTAAAAAAAGATTATCTTCAAACAATTAAAATATTTTTATAATACAGATGTATAAAAAATTTAGTTTTTACAGATTTTCGTACTGCGGAGAAAAATGCAATTTTTTGCATTTTACATTCTTAATTAAATACCACATTGGCCTGTTTCAAATCAATATGATGGAGTTAACTGGTATAGTTCTTTAAATTTAATTAAACCTAACGGAAAGACAAAAAAATTATAAAAAAAACATAAAATACAACACATTATTTAGACAACCCCCAAACCAAAGCTGAAGCTACACAGACGGGGGTTACACAGTTGAAAAATCGCGGACACACACAATCAATTACCTCGACCTTGTCAGAATTGAAACCGAGATTTGAATCTATCACGTTCGTCACTTAACGCTCTGGTCTACTGCTCTACCGAACTATAAATTAAATATTAACAATGATTGGTTTTGGTGAGAGGATGCGTACTCAGCAGGAGGTAGTTTTATTTAATGAAACATATCCTGATGATTATTCACCAATTTCCCAAATTATGATTAGTCGAACTCAATTTAAATTTAGAGAATATGTGATATTTTCTTTAACCTGGCCGACCATCGGTAAATGAAGACGTTTAGTCAACGTGCTTTATTAGTTCAAGACAATACTCACATTATAATTAGAGAATTCTCAAGAAATGTTGATGTGACAAAATCTACTACATATACTACTACAAAAATGAAAAATACCATCCGTTCAAAGTTCACCCAGTATGTGAGTTATATGAGGATGATTTTGCTTGATCCCTGGATTCAGTTTTGCGAGATGTACAACAGAAATTCACATTGTTAAAAACATACTCTTTTTCTTCTTGTTGAACAGTTTTATGGACCAAATTTAACCTACCCCAAGTAGAAAAATACTTTACTAGCATATCACAAAAAATGATAAGCTATTTCGTATGAGAAATTTGCGATAATATAAATAAAAAATTTACACAAATTTAACGAAATGTTGTATGTAGGTATTTGAAGTAGCAAATTCAATTCTTATCATGTGTCGAAGATATCGTTGTGATTTAATGTGGCTATAAATATTTCGTTCTTTGCGGAATTGTTAATTACTGATAAACAATATGTATTTATTTTTATTTAAAAATATATTTGACTTACTTTGATTCATTTTGTTATAATTTTCCAGCAGATGTAAAATAAAATCATAATATTAAAAACCATACTATAATAAACCACTATAAAACTGTTTAATTATAAGGAGCCACTCTGTCAATTTTCCATTCACATCCAAAGTTACCAGCGAAGTATAATAGAACTTTCCTGCTCTCAGTCAGAGTTGAAATAAAAGAAAAAATCTCAGCTAGAAACTTTTATAAAAGCTAATTTAAACAAAGTTTTATTATCGACTTCTTTTATTTTATCTCGTTGCCATTAACTTAAATTTTCTTTGACATGGCAATCACGAATACTGCGGTAGTTCTTAGGCGATAGTAGGTTCGATTCAATTTCCTACTGATAGTATCACAGTTATGTGAAATAATATTGCATCGGCTTGGTTACTTTTTACTCTTATTCTAGTCTACACTGGACGCTTGGATATAACGACAAGGAATTGAATACGAATTTTAAATTAAATTATTTTTAGTTCCACTCCAATAAAATGCATTCTTTGAAGAAGGGAAATCCGAAATAATGTCTTTGTTGTTAGATGCTGGTATCGGCGTAACGTTATTTGAATTTTAAGTCACTATGTACAGAGTGGGCAAATTTCGACGTTTGTATAGGGTAACTCGGTAACTGTAAGAGATAAAAAAAATGGAAGATACATTCAATATCTGTTTTTATGAGACAAATTCACTGGCGAAAACGAAAATTTGCTATCGACTTTTGTTTTCGAGTTATAAACAAAAGTCTTTCGACTTTCAGAGATATATTAATATCTTGGTTGTTTGTATAGTTATGAAAAAATAACTTTTACATTCTTGAGGCACTTTTTTCTATATAACACAATGGGGTCGAAAAAATTAAATAAAGATGCAATTTCGAGTTTTGGCATAAAGTTGTATTTTTTTAAATGGGAATCATAGTTGGCTATGGTTTAGTTGAAAAGGAAATTTTTTTCTCTTTCAAACTATATGTCATATGTGGGGTCACTCTTGATGTGGAAGGATTTAATAGCGAAAATAATCTTTTAGTAGATTACTTTTTGCGTTTTTTATATATTTATTCCAAGTACACGTGTGTTATTTTTGACAGTGTTTATTGATTTGTCAGTAAATTGCATACTTACAGTTTTGTTTTCGTCATAATTACACACCATTTAATCGTAAAAGTGAAGATGTCTTACGAAAATTACGAGAAATATGATATGCTAGAATGCTTTATTCAAAGTAATAACAATTATGATATTGCATCCGAAATATATTTCAATCGCTATTCAGAAAATAGACAACATAATAAAAGTTATTTTTAAGAGGTTAAAAGAAAATCTCATTAACTGTGGATCATTCAACAAGCCAGAGACTAAAAGATTACAACATTGAAGATGCTGAAGGAACTTCTATAACTGCAATTGGAATGGCGGTTGCAAAATTCTTCAATTTCAAGTCGTCAAATTGAAGCTGATTATGGAATTTCAAGACGTTAAGCTTTGGGTATTTTAAAGACACACAAATTCAGGCCTTATACAATAAGGAAACAACATCACCTGCAACCAACTGATCATCAGCGACGATTGAAGTTTTGCATATGGTATCGTCAAAAAAGTCAACAAGATCCAGTTTTCTCTAGAAATGTAGTTTGGATAGATGAAGCCTACATTAGCAGTGCAGGAATTTTCAGCAGGTGTAACCAGCACTATTGGTCTGATATGAACCCTCACTGTATCGTTGACGTGCGATCTCAGGGACGCTTTGGTTTTAGTGTTTGGTGTGCTCTACGTGGCAATCGAGTTTTAACATATCACATACATAAAGAAATTATTAATGGCCAACGGTCCTACGAAATCTTAAACCAGAGAATTACTGAGGAATTTATGGAGAATCTACCTTTAATTGAGGCAAGAAATCAGTTCTTCCAACAAGATGGTGCACCAGCTCATAATATCAGGACCATTTCAAAATTATTACCAATTTTGGAAATAACTGAATGGGAACTAACGGACCAGTGAGGTGGCCACTTCGTTCAACTGACTTAACGCCACTGGATTTTTTCTTTTGGAACCACATTAAAGCCAAATTATACAAGAAAACCAGTACCAAATTAACTCAGACAAAATTTTATAGACTGTGTGAATTCCATTTCAAATCTTCATATTTATAATGTAGTTCAGAGCGTTATGAAGAGGTGTAATTTATGTATCGAACATAACGAACATCAGTTTGAATATTTACTTTAATTTGATTTTCTTTTGTAATTGTATTGTATTATAAAATTAGATATAAATATCTGATTTTCTTGTCTTGGCTTGTTGAAGGACCCACAGTTAATGATATTTTCTTTTGATCTTTTAAAAATAGCTTTATTAGATTGTCTTCTTTCTGAATAGCGATTGAAATATATTTCGGATGCAATATCATAATTGTTATTATTTTGAATAAAGGATAAAAGCATATCATGTTTCTCGTAATTTTCAGCATATTATATTTCTCGTAATTTTTGTAAGACATCTTCAGTTTTCCGGTTAAATGAGGTATAATTATGATGGAAACAAAATTATTAATATGCAATTTACTGAGAAACGTATAAACATTGTCATAGATGACACACGCCTACTTGGAATGAATATAAAAGAAGGCAAATAGTAATATACTAAAAGATTATTTTCTCTATTAAGAGGGGTAATCGAACCAATGTTTGTAAGGTAATTTTTCAAAATTTGATTTCTTCCATACGGTTTGGTCAAATTACACCAAATTTGGAGGATCAATAGTTGAAAGTGTACTAGAGGGTACATGTATATCTATTTTAATTAATTTTCACTTTATGTAGGTAAAATGTATACTGTAAATAGAAGTGAAATTTGGACGTGATTAGCTCCTGAATTATGATATCAATCGGTAAAATTCGAGGTAAAATTCATACATGTCGTCTAGAATGAATCTTCATAATTATGCTCAGCAAGTTTCAAAATTTTATTCCGTACTATTTGGTTAAAATGAATTTTCTAAATAAGTATCTTTGTCACTACAAATATAGCAAAGAAGTGTTACCTCTATCGGGAATCGCATCTCAATGAAGTCGGTGAATAAAACGTCCAGTGAAGGTATAGTCAAGAGCAAAATTATTCAGCGGCGCATGTATAAAGACTTTCTAGAGAGTGACGCAGCTATCCGAAGCTTTTTCCCGACTAGGCCCCTTAAGTACTTACACATCAAAAGCGACCCCACACATGATATTATAGTTTGAAAGGAAAAAAACTTCCTTTTTAAGTAAACCATAGCCAACTATGATGCCCTTTTAGAGAAATACAACTTTATGCCATAACTCGAAATTGCACCTTTTTTTAAATTTTCTCGATGCCACTGTATTATACAGAAAAAAAGTGCCTTAAGAATATAATAGTAGTTTTTCCATCTAACTTTACAAAACAACCAAGATATTGACGTGCCTAAAAGTCGAAAAATCGACTTTTGGTTATAACTCGAAAACAAAAAAACGATAGCACATTTTAGTTTTCGCCAGAGAATGTATCTCAAAAAAAGAGGTCGACCATGTGTCTTCCATTTCTTTTGTATCTCTTACAGTTACCGAGTTACCCTATACAAACATCGAAATTTGCCACCCTGTACAGGCTGTCCCAATATTACACGTGAATCTAGACACAAAATTATTATTATTATAAGTCCGATAATTTCATCTGTCATGATAAATTATTTTACCACCATCACCATTGGAGGTGGTGTTGTGCGTTTCTTTGCTTCTCCGCAAATCGACACATACAGTGCCGTATAATAATATTTTTGAGCCGTTTCTACCATGGCTTAGAGATGCATCTTCTTTTGATACCTCCTATCGCCAGATAAGCAACCAAATCAAAAAATTGTGTCGTTATCGTCGAGGAAAAATTTCGGCGCCAGGTCTGACAGTAGTTGTTAGATATTCCATAATTTATATAGCTCTTCAAAATTGCGGGGCGACGCCCTAAAGACGGAGGCTCGTAAACTGAGTCGCTGTCTTCACGGAGGTCATTTTGACCAACTCAGGACGGAGCCCTAAACATGGAGGGTACCTTGTGAAGCATCTTTGTGTTGAAAATCGTCACTTCAAAGTGGCAATTCAACGTACCTAGAAAAAAATAAAGTTGTTGGCCCTTCTACACCTTCGTACACTGTTAACTAAACTTTTACAAAAACATCTAATATTCTATTCTAGAACTTTTAAAGATATCTCTAACGGTTCGGAAGATATATGAAGATATAGAGGTTGGGGCAGTAGTGTGTCCCACTTCGATATCTCGAGTTCTATGATAGCTAGAAACTTGATTTGAAAACATAAGTAAACTTGACAAAAAGTCTATAACTGGAAATTGTTTTCGAATATACAGGGTGAACCAAGACGAATGTGCAAGGTCAAATATCATTTTGAAATGCCGTGTACATTAGAACATTTTTTGAAACCTTTTTTGTGGCCTCCTTTCACTTCTGTATTATTATTGACTTTCTCCCAATCATTTGGATGTAATGATTTTTTTTGTTGAAATTATACCATTTACACGTGTGTATTAAAAATATCACTACCAGCATAACTATCGATTTTAAGAATAAATATGTTACTACCAGTTATGAGACATCTGTGTAATGACACTCAGCCATTTTCGCTTACTAAAAGTATACAGGGCGGCCAAAAATGATTTTTAAATTTACAACTTTTTGAACTGAATTTTCTCAATTTTTTCAAACGGAACACCCTGTATATATTTTGGACCATGTGATGTACGATTGAAAAACGAACATGTTTTGTACACACATTCCTATGGCTATTTATGACCATTTTCAATTTATTGAACAATAACTGCAAAATTGAGCAATTAAAAATGAGGGTTTTTTTCAAATAATTCAACAGAACATATGGAGGGTTCAGAAGCTAATCAGTCTAAGTCACTATTTCATTGAAACTGTCTTATGACTTGCAAAAACCATTTCATTGTCCAACTTTCAGTTGACAAACCAGTCAAGTCACTACTTTAGAATTCCATCAATAGGTGGCAACAACTATATTGTTTGTAGAATTATTTAGGAAAAATTTCGGAGGACAGTTATCGTAAGTCATTCATAAAATTTGTGACTAGCACGTATCTTTAGTTTTTTTTTTTCATAAAATGAGTAAAATAAGTGAAGAACCGTTATTGTCACTGTCAGATCATGATCTTTTTGGACATAAGGTCAATTGGTTGAACATATAAAGCGGCTAAAGTACTGCAAAAATAAACCGAATTTTATCTTTTATAAAAAAAATTTACAAGATAATTTTCCGTTTTATGAAATTGATATTTCAAAATATGAATTAAAAGGTAGACCCCCAAATTTGTTTAATATTATCCAGGACCCTCTGTATACAAACCGAAAACCCGTGAAAGAAATTTAAAAAAGCACATGTTTGATTTGATAAAATATATTCCACCACACTACAATCCATATTACAAATGTTTGCTTACAAAAAAATCCTACAACTAGAGCGTCAACTTCAACGGAAAATCAAAATGGATTTATTGCGGAAAATGATCCTGATGAATGCATAGATTGAAGAGTTCCCAATTTTCGGTGAACATATGACATGTCATATTTTTTGAAAAAATTACTTAGTTTTCCTTTAAATCTTGTAGTTCTAGCTTTATTTTTTTTCTACTTAGTTCCCTATGTATATTATCTTTAAATAAAAATGACTTTTAATTTTTTAATATTATTGGTTACTTTTTTAAATTAATTTTGAAGATATTCAATTATCTCAGTTATTGTATTTAATTAGCTTCTGAACCCTCCATATTATAATAAGCATGTTATATGATGCCCATAAAAACATCACACCAACAACAATCTAAAATTTGAAGGAAAGGAAAATAAATGCTTTTAGAGCATCACTCCAGCAATTTTATGACCAGTAGAAACCTCTTTCCAAAGACGCATAGTAATGTGTGTCAATCAAAATGGGCAACATGTGGAGCACTTTTTATAATATCTTATTTTGAATTACAAAAAAAGAAAAAATATTTTTATTTTTATTGCTGAATTTTGCAGTTATAGTAATAAATCGAAAATGGTTACAAATAACCATAGGGATGTGTGTACAAAAAATTTTCGTTATTCAATTCTACATTACATCGTTCAAAAATATGCAGGGTGTTCCATTTGAAAAAATTTAGAAAATTCAGATCAATTAGTTGTAAATTTAAAAATTATTTTTGGCCACCTGTATACTTTTAGGAAGTGAAAAGGCTGAGTGTCATCACACAGATGTCTCACAACTGGTATTAACATATTTGTTCTTAAAATCGATCATTGTGACTGTAGCGATTTTTTAATATGCGTGTAAAGGGCATAATTTCAACAAAAAAATCCGTACATTCAAGTGGTTGGGAGAGAGTCAATAATAACACAGGAGTGGAAGGCAGCCACAAAGTGATTTCAAAAAATATTCCGATATACATGGCATTCCATTTAAAAAAATTTTAGTTGACCCTGTAAAATCGTCTTGGCTCACCAATATTCGAAAATAATTTCCTGTTATAGACTTTTCATCTAGTTTGTTTATGTTCAATCAAATTTGACACTCTGTATCTCAAGAAAGAAAGTGACTGAAAGTGGAAAAAAAATAATTTAGAAATTAAGCTGGTGTCAGGTGACATAATATATATACAGTGTATTTCAATTAAGATGGATATACCTCAATAACTTTTTTATTCTTCAGTGAATTTGAATATTTTTTCGTATACATAGCTTCTAAAGCTTTATTAAATGAGTAAACTACATTTCATAAAATGTTTTGATTTGATCCAAAACAAAAAAAAAATCTTTTATTAACTTCACTTCAAATTCGCTGAAAAATAAAAAAAGTTAGTGAATTGTATATATACATCTCAAGTGAAAACTCTTGAACAACATTTTCTTTTATCTTGATTATCTTAACTGCATAATAATTCTTTGGGCACATAAAAAATAAAAAAACCCTAATTTCTGCGTTTTAAAGTTAACTATATTAAAAAGACAAAAAAATTGTACATATTTGCTACATTCTGATCTGTCAATTATTCGTAAAAGTAGTTACAAGCCTTCTGGATTGTTATTTACCTAAAATTATTAACAGCTTATCTACCTGTAATGTAAATTTAAATTTGTAAGTTGTAAGTCAATAAATTTGTCAATAAAAAAGGCAAAACGTTATATATTATGTTTTAGTGAAATCATCCGATTTGATAAACTGTTGTTGGCCCTACAGTATGTTAGCGCATTTTGGTGGAGGCGCCGGTTTGCTCGTAAACTTTTACTGTCTGAATCGATGATTGGCATTCCTTGACACTAGTGGTTACTACTAGCTGTTATTTTATTGATACTGTTATCAGATTTCAAGGATTGTGTTTTTCGTTAAACGCAATCGAATATTATTTAACCTTGACATCTATTGCTTGATTCAATTTTCACTATTACCTTGGAAATCATAACTACTGATTATCTTCAAGAATTATGAATCATAGATCCTCATTTCTTTTATTTTGAATTGAACACTAAATTGAGTTCTTGAAAGTGACAAGTATGAAATCTAAATATCCGAAACAAGTTTTCTCGAATATGAAATCCTATATTCCAGAATAGTATATTGGGTACTGTAACAGTCAAATTTACCTAAAATTTGGTATTTTTCAAAATATTAGAAATTTTATGTTTGATCATTAATATCGGCAAGTAGGCAACCAGTTATAACATAGTTAAGTTTTGGGATTTGCCTAATTTACTAATCATAAATTAGTGGCACTTCAATAATAATGTAGTACATTTAAGATTGCCCTTAATTAAATAATTTAAACATCAGTCCCTTTCGTAAAATTAGAAACAATTTATACGTTTTTGATAACAATTCCGATTTTTAATAAGGTTAAGAGAACCCCGCGTGTCGTTTGAGAAACCTAAAATTCCTTTCAGGTTTTTTGTAGCGTTTCTTTAAAATTACAATCGCGTCGTCGCTTACTTCTAACCGGCCAACGAGTTGAAAATTGAGATTCTTTTCTCTCGTGACTTTTGAACAAGAAGGGACTTCCTTTTGAAAGAAGTACTTACTGTTTGGGGGACCTTTGGGCATAATTTAGTGAAAAACCTTTTAACCAAGGTAGTTATATACATAAATTATAATTAAACTAATATTTGTAATCGATTGCATTCCATTGCAGGTTTTTTTTGGATTTCTTATAAATTTTGAGTTATTATTACCGCATTTATTATCATTGCAACTATTTAAATAATGGAGAAGTATTTGGTCTAAATTTCATTTTTTTTTGGGGTTCTGCTAACGAGCCATAGGATTTTTATCTCAAATTGAGCTGGTTATATGGTTAAGAACTTAAAGGTGGTCATACTTTAATTCCCTGGAGCTGTGTAACAGGATTAGCAGAAAATCAACTACGTTGATATCATCCTCTCCCAAGAAATAGGAAACATTCCGGCATTTTGTTCTACCACCCATGTAACCCTTC
>JANEYF010001589.1:0-48126 GCA_029963845.1 Rhamnusium bicolor
AACTTGAAGGGGAAAGTTCAAGAGCTAACTCTTCAGTTGGTATTTTATCATTTCGTTTAATACGGTCATAACGTAACACGTATAAAAATGCCATTAAATTATTATTAAATTGTTTGGCCATATTTTTATTAAAGTATATTATTATAACTTTTGAGATATCAATTTAATGAAAAATTACCTAAATACATTACATATTGTTCGGCAATTTTTAAAAACTTTATTCTTTTAATGTTCAGAATTTTTTTTTCGGATGTAATTTTTACTTTCATATACCTATAATATAAGGAAGTATTGATTTTTTTCGACCTCTAGATTTTGATTGATATATACGTTTTAAACCCTCCTGAATCCATTGTAACTATTTTCCGAGTGTCTGTTGGTGTGTGTGTGTGGATGTGTGTGTGTATGTGTATATCCGCGATAACCCAAAAAAATATTAATGAGAGACTTCCCAAATTTGACAGTTATGATTTTCTACAACATTTTAGGTCACACATTAAATTTGGTGAATGTGGTACCACCAGAAGAGACATAATAAATGAAAGAAAAGGTACAATTTCGGGAAAAAATTAATAAATTTTTATTGCATTTCTGGACAAATCTCGACGAATTATAATGAAAAAACATAACTTTATGAAAAAAAAAACTGTCCGTATGTTTGTGGTATCGGGATAGGAGCCACAGTTTTTGAGATAAATTTGGTACACATGTTCTAAAGTCCAAAGACAATGATAAATTTGTTGATAAGCAAAATTGACCAGGAGGTCCACGAGACCCAAACTTTTTTTGTATTTGCCGTTACAAAAAAAATATATTCTTGGTGAAAGATTATAAATCATGTCAAGCCAATAAAACATATTTTCCAAGTATTTAAATAACGGTGATGTAAACTAAAATTTTTTATACATTTAACATTTGACCTCATAAAATGGGGTTAGGGTAAATTTAACGGTGTGACATTTCAAATGTCTAATTTAGTTACAAAAATGTCAATGTCAATAAGAAGAAATTATTAAAATATATGACATGAATTATTATTGAGAGTATCGAATGACTTTGAAAATAAATAATTAAAAAATTTTAATGAAACATTTCAAGGTATGCTATTAAAATTTAATTGAGGTAAGTGAGGAATTAAATAGAATGATTTTTTTAGATCAGGATGATATATACTGGTATAAGAATATGTTGGCCACGTCAGATATTTTTTTTCTATAAAATTGTTGTATCCTTTCTCTGCATTTTTATCATTATTTTTTTTGTTTATTTAATTAACACTTAATTTGCGATTGTCCTACGGGTTCTTTTTTTAATTCCATAATTTCAAAAAAATTAATCATTTTTTAAAACTTTAGTGACATACTTACAAGGCAAGTAAAATTTAAAAATTAAATAGATCTCGCCCTTAAGGGGCGAGCTTTAGCACAACCCTTACACAAAAGGTGTATTTTTGCTATTTTTTTTTTAATTTTTAAGTGAAACAGTGTCCTATACTTCTCTTATCCTTTGCAAAAATAGTTTTGACAGTAAAATGTTACTTAAAAAATGTCCTATATAAATAAATTTTTATCGTATTTTCAATAGGTAGATTCTGTCTCAGTGTATACTAATTTCCACACCACCATTGAGGAAGGGCTTTTGGCGTTTTTTTTTTTGAAGTGGTTTCTCTAGAAGGTTTGTTCTAGAATACGAATAATTCGAGTATTCGAATACGAATTATTCTAATAGGAAATTATTCGAATAGGTACTCGAATATTCGAATATATTCGAGTATTCGAATATTCGATTATATCTGAGTAAATTTGAATATTAAAATATATTATTAAATTATGTACGAATAAGTATGCAGTTTGCATCCAAGCAAAGTAGGTAGATAGTAGGTATAGGTAGGTACCTATTCTAAAATCCAAATATATAAATAGACCACATTAGTGGCACGTTTTACTCCCAGTCAAACTATTCCATCTCTTTCTCGCCTCGACCTTATTCTTACTGTACTAAGGCAGGGGTTAAAATTAAATTTTAAATTTTAGAAAACCTGTAAATATTTAACTATTGACTTTTCATGTATTTGTTTTACCTTCACAATCTGCGTTAAAAACATTCTAATTTTAGAGCACTTTTATTTTCTTCGAAAAGGAAAAATAGTTATGACACAGAAGTATATTAAACTAGCTCTATTTTTGTTTTATTTAAGCTTCAATAGTTAAATGTGAACAATAGCGCCTAAATCCTAAAATAAAATACTAACTGAAGAATTCTGACCCTTAAAGCACATGTACAGAAGACATACCCTATTGTGGGTATGGAAAGCAAATCAAATCGCCTGCTTAGTGGTTTACGTCACGACTATTATTGTTGTCTATCCAACCAAATACTCAAATAGAGTATTCACTATTCACTAGTATTCAGTGCTATACCTATTAACAATGAATATTCGAGGATCCGGATTATTCTGATACCCATTCGAATAATTCGGATTATTCGAGTATTCGAATATTCGAATAGGTATTCGAATAATTCGATTTATTCGAATAGTTCGAATATTCGAATATTTTTTCGAACGAATATTCGAATACTCAAATCTGGAAAATTACCAGCCTTAGTTCCAATTAAATTCTATGCATTTTATTTGAAAATACAACTAATCATCAAGTCTGCTACTTTTGTGTTGTTGCAACTGTGTCCGAGGCATTTCTTGCATAATATGGTGGAACATCACAGACCAGCTAACACACACATCCTCTACCACGAATTTTTTTTGCAGGCGTAAGATTAATTTTAAAATCACAGATGGAGCTGCTGCTTTGGTTGTATCAGAGCCAGTAGTATCTACTGGCTCTAGGTTGTATCAGAGTCAGTTGTTACTCGCTCTGGATTATATAAATAGGCGATAAGGAATTACTGGTTTTCATCCAACCCCAATGATGATGAAAATGCTTTTGATACTCAGTTATGGGCAAACTAATTTTAAACATACTCCTAATTCAGCAGCCTGTAACTCGAATGTAATCAAATAGGATAAGGATCTTCTTTATGGAAAATTCTGTCATGTGTTCTTTATGCACTTCTTCGGACACTTTTCGTTAAAATTTTCAAAAAACCGAAAGGTACCCCATTTAAGTGGATAGTGGGGAAGCTAATTACTTAAACGTGAAAAATTCTGTATCTTTTAGGATTTACTTACTTTACTAATATGTCACTAAGGTTTCAAAAGAATATTAGTTTTTTGAGGTGGAAATTATAGAATTAAAAAAGCTACACTTGCGTTCGTTACGCATTATGAGGCCAATTAATTAAAAAAAAAAACATCCAAAAAAAAGGGTGATATCAAAACTTTGCTCTATTAAATATATTCTGTGCATTTTAAGCTTAGGACCGTTTTCGAGAAAGTCTAGCGCAATTGTAAATTTTAGTTGTAAGATGAAACAACTTCAGCAGCCTATAAACTCAAAATCTAATAGATCTATAAAAAATATAAAAAGGACCGTTTTTATAGAAAAATTTTATGAGCAACATCTCCACGTTTTTCGTATAGGACACTGTTTTGATAAAAAAATTCTTAAAACCGTAAAAATGCACCTTTTTTGAGGGAATAGGTGGTGAAGCTCGCTTTTTTAGGGGTGGGAACTTTTTAGTTTTCAATTTTTATCATCATTCTGAGCATGTGAACAAAATTTCAAAATACTATTAATTTTTTCTGATATTCCCTATTTTTCAGCCTAATTTCAGTATACTACTAGCTGTCTGCAATGTGAAAAAAATAAGTTGGTTGTCATAGCAAAGAAATTTTGTAATGTAAAACTAAAATAAAATTACTAAAAGTGTAAAAGAATCAGCCGAAATACGTTTATCAACGGCATACTTCTATTAAATCGACAAATCAAAAGTTACAAGCATTATGCGTTTCTTCTTTGCGACCTTATATACTCGTAAAACTAACTGTATATTAAGAAGTATTATTTAATTTCAGGCGTAAAATATTGAAAATGAAATGTGTGAGAAACCTCAATTATCATTTTATTCCTCAAAATTGGTTCACGAAACTAACTTTCTGGAATAATAAAAATATTTCTTCCGAGAATAACAGAAAAGCTAATTTTACTTTGGACTTACAAAGTGCCTTTGTTTCGCTTGACGTATGAAAGAAACTCCAAGTTTTATAAAATAATCCGCAGCTTTTTTATTCCAGGCACATCTTTACGGGCATACATCATGGGATAATCTAAAATAGAGCTAAGTTACGTTGTTACTTATACCTGCTTTGTTGCTTTTTTAGAGGAAACATAGATAACATAAGAAACGAGTAGAACCGGGCGGATAATGCTTGAATTTAAAAATTTTAAAATTCATGCAGGTAAACTGAGGTGTGCTCCAGTAGAGTCGAGGAGCAGAGGTGAATTTTAAATGAATATTATGGCGATTATTGCGTTGTTTTGTAAGCATACTAATTTTTCTTTGTTATCTTGATGATATTAATATTCCCTAAAGCTTAAGGACACAGATACTGGGAGCAATTTTGAAACTTCCGTGACAGATAAAATATAATGCTTCCTTCTTATTCTAAAACTTGTGTCTTCAATGAAGCTCAATAAATAATGTTATGTAAATACAGAATTGAAAAGTCTAACATGTTTTTGGAATATAAAATATATTCAATCAACAAACCTGTATCCATTCATTTAATAGCATTTTTAATAGAAAAAATGTGTTCCATGGAGTCGTGTTGATTTTTCTAATCCAACACTTCGTACCTTCTTTCTAAAATTGAACATGTCTCTTAAAAAATTATTAAATTAAAGATGTTCCTATAAATCTCCGCTACACCTGAACAAGCTTCTTTTGACATGATATTTGGGCACTGTATATGTTTCGCACTTACAAATTGTTTTGTTATTTTTACTTTTGTTATTTTAGTTTTAAGTTGTTGTATTTTCTATCCTTGTAAATTCATTTATCACTTAAATGATATTCATTTTACCATACTGTAAATCGGGCTTAAGAAAGGTCTTGCTCTGCTTTAAATAAAGTCCCTTTTTTTCCCCTCTCCATCTCCTGTTCCTTTTTTTTTGGATAGACATTTTTTGGTGTGTGAAACAAGACAGAGTGGAGACACAGAAACGAGTACGTCCTGGACGAGTGCGTTCCATATACATATACATGGTTATAGTTGCCGATATCGTTATCGATTATTTTTCTCACGTTACACCGGCCGGTGGAAGAAGTGACATCCATCCGCTATTTTTTCTTCCTTCATCACAAGGTAAGTGCAAGACCCGTAACGGTATTTATTGTATGCAGTTTCATTTACCACTGATTTCGTAATAATTAGTTGTTGTGCAAATGTGGAGGGAGGCAATCCTGCTCAGATTTAAGTATAAAGAACTCATTTAGCCCTAGTAACACAATCCACTTCATTACATAACAGTATAAATATTTTTGAATTATAGATAATTTTACAGAAGACAAATTTGTTGCCTTATACTATACTTTCTGGTCTTTATTACCTATTTATTTTATTATATTACTTAATTTAGTGATTCAAAAGAAATTTTGACTAAAGCCTATGTAGTTGGTGATGGAATCAAAATTGTTAATTTCAAAAACCAATTTTCAATTTGTCAACGTTTCGTTTATTATTATAAACATCATCAGGACACTGAAATCACACAATTCTTATGGAATTACGTAATTTGAAAAGTATTAAAAGTTTGTTAAGGGGCCTAGTCGGGAAAAAGCTTCGGATAGCTGTGTCACTCTCTAGAAAGTTTTTTATACATGTGCCGCTGAATAATTTTGCTCTTGACTATACCTTCACTGGACGTTTTATTCACCGACTTCATTGAGGTGCGATTCCCGATAGAGGTAACACCTCCTTGCTCCATTTGTAGTGACAAAGATACTTATTTAGACAATTCTTTTTAACCAAATAGTACGGAATAAAAGTTTGAAACTTGCTGAGCATAATTATGAAGATTCATTCTAGACGACATGTATGAATTTTACCTCGAATTTTACCGATTGATATCATAATTCAGGAGCTAATCACGTCCAAATTTCACTTAAATTTACAGTATAAATTTTTCCTACATTAAGTGAAAATTAATTAAAATAGATATACATGTACCCTCTAGTACACTTTCAATTACTGATCCTTCAAATTTGGTGTAATTTGACCAAACAGTATGGAAGAAATAAATTTTGAAAAATTACCTTACAAACACTGGTTCGATTAGCCCTCTTAAAACAGTTTGAATTAAATTACCTGACATTAAAAGTTGCATTAAAAACGGTTTAAACAATTAAATTTTGACATATTCGCAATTTTAAAAAACAGGAAGTAGGTAATAGACAATTTACACAACAATATGAGGATTAAAAATTAAAAGAAAATGTTAGAAATAGACTTACAGTTAATTGTGGTTTTTGACGTCTTATTTGTTTGAAATATCTTCCTGGATATCACTAGATACATTGGAATTCTGTACTTATAACATTTCTAAAGTAATTGTCACAAACAAACCACAAAGACTGTCATTTTTATGTTAAGCAACAAAGAATAGCTGAACATAAAAATGACAGTAAAAATGCATTAAAGAAAAATAATCCTACCCAACTCGTAGAACATTTGTTGATAGGACATACTTTTAACTTTGACAAAACTAAAATAATTGGGAAACAAAATAACTTAAAAAAAGATTAAATAACGAAATGATATGTATAAAGAAAAATGATAAGTGTGTTAATAAACGATCTGATATTGAAAACTTAAATGCAGCCTATTTCAATATCATTAGTAGAACAAAAAGGTAAAGTTAATATAACAACATTAAATTTAAATTGTAAATTGCTCCTAAACTATAAAAATAAAACAAAAAATTAATAAAAAATGTGAACATTGATAGCAGGCAACATCAGCACAGGTATATCGAATCATTTAGATGTGATTTAGCTTTGAGACCAGAAATTATATTTTAATATTTTCAGTAATTCTTTTAAGGTGTTAGTGTTTTTTATCTTTCTCTTTGTGTTTTGTTTGTGACAATTACTTTAAAAATTTTATAAGTACAGAATTCCAATGTATCTAGTGATGTCCAGGAAGATATTTAATAAATAAATAAATAAATGTCTTTATTGTGTAAAATAGAAGGAATTTAACACAAAAGGTTAGTGATACAGTATACACTGATATCAAAACTACTAACCTAGGATACCATTGGTATAGTATTAATACAGTATATAATATCTAACTTATGATTTTATCCAGCATATGATAGTATATACAGTATATAATATCCAATATTACAATATGTGTATATCTAACGTATATCTAGTTAAGTACATATATCTACAGTATATGAACATATAATATATACCAAAAACAGTATTTATCTATATGATGTCTAGATTTTATTACTATTTTATCATCGTCTAAAACAATTTTAAATTTATGTTTAATTCGCCGTTCAAAATCAGAGACTTTAGTTGACGTTTTAGTACATTTGTTGATTTATTGTGTAGCTGTGGAGGTAGATTGTTATAGACATAAGTCGAGAGGTAGGTAAAGGATGATCGAAATGTTTCATATTTAGGCCTTATTGTATGCAATTGGTCGTTTGCATATCTCAAGTTTCGGTTATGCATAACATTTCTCGCAATTAGTTTATCATAGAGATAAATAGGTATTTGCGTTAGGATGATATTATTTAATAGTGAGGTAAAATGTAGGAAGCGCCTCTCATTTATTTTTAGTAGTTGTAACTCCCTGATATGTGGTGTTATATGCTCGTAGATAGAACTATTTGTTACAAATCTAATACAGATATTCTAGATTTTTTGAAGTTTGTTTGCTTCTGATAAATTTAGGCAAGGCCCATAAACATAATCACAGTAGTTGACGTGTGATAAGACTAAGGACTCGCATAACAGTAGTTTAGTGGCCCTATCAAGGATATTTCTAAAACTTGAAATCTGTTTAAAAGAGCAGAAACATTTTCTAAGGACTTCTGATATATGAGGAATAAAGTTTAAATTTTTATCAAAGGTTAGCCCCAAGTTCTTCACCTTGTCAACCTGTTCTATAATTATATTGTCAATTGATAATTGAAAGTGAGTAAGAACTCTTAATATATTTGCAGTGCCAAAGATTATATTTTTACTTTTATTTGGATTTAATAGGAGTGAATTTTGAAGAGTAAAATTTTTTATTTCATTTAAATCATGATTAATTTTTGTTTGGGCTTCCTCAGGCTTCGTCACATCAAAAGCAATGTAAAGTTGTATATCGTCAGCATACATGTGCAGGGAACAGTACTTCGTGACTTGTGGCAAGTCTGCGGTGTAGATGTTAAAAAGCAAGAGCCCCAAGATCGAGCCTTAGGGCATTCCCGAGAGAAGCGAACGTTCGTTAGAGAGTCTTCTTCCACTTGTGGTGTTAAGACATGTATATTGAAAACGATTTAGTAGGTAAGACGTGAGCCACATTAGGATATTATCCTCTATCCCATAGAATTTTAACTTTTTTATTAGCAGTTCATTATTTAAGAAATCGAAAGCTTTTGACATATCTAATAAGGTCAAGGAAGTTACTTTATCATAATTAATTGACGTCAAGACATCATCGAGAATAGTGATCAAGGTCGAGGATGTTCCTTGATTCTTTCGAAAGCCGGACTGTATTTTGGGAATAACATTATTGTCTAGCAAATAAGGTGTTAGTTGCCCGTGGATGACCGCCTCCGCTATTTTTGAGGGAACTGAAAGCAATCTAATTGGTCTAAGGTCCAAGATGGTGCTTATCTTGCTATTTTTGGGTATTGGTTTAACTTCAAACAAATAAGACATCAAAAACCACAATTTACTGTAAGTCTATTTCTAACATTTTATTTTTAATTTTTAATCCTCATATTGTTGTGCAAATTGTCTTTTATCTATTACGTAATTCCATAAGAATTTTGTAATTTCAGTGTCCCGATGATGTTTATAATAATAAACGAAACGTCAACAAACTGAAAATTGGCTTTTGAATAACAATTGTGATCCCATCACACACTACATAGGCTTTAGTCACTATTTTATTATATTTTAAGAGAAATTATATCTAATATTACATGCTCACTTAGTCTAACAAAGTCACTTGGTGGGTATGTCTGTATATTTTCAGTCCCTCTCGATTCTACATTACTTAATATTTAATTGAAGTGCTCAAACTTGTACGAGCGACTTTTGGACCCTTCAAGAGCACACTCGATTTGGTACCCTTAATATAAAAATATACAATGTAAATATCCATGCTAGTAATATCGAACACAAAAAATATATCAGCAAAAAAACATTGAAGTTTGATACTAACAAATATTTAAATAAATTTAAATATTTAGTGGTTTTTGTCATTAGATATATGGGAATAAATCTTTTACATACATTTTATGTTCAAAATGATTAACAAATTTTATTGAGGAGCAGAAGAAGACGTCAAATACTCGTATGTCAAATAATATTTCTGCTTGTCCTCTTGAAGATTATAAAAATTTAATCCAATTTTAAAAGCAGAAAAATTAATACAGCAATTGAGTATTTAGAAATCAACTTAATTCTTTCCTCAAACCAACATGGTTTTAGAGAATTTAGAATCAGATCCTCTATTTCAACATTAGTCGATATTTTTTTATATAAAAAAAAACTAGTGCTGAACAAAAAAATCGCTTTCTTACAATTATTTCATCCTGTAGAAACAATTGAACAACGCAATTTATTTATACAATAAACTAAACCTAGATTTTAAAAAGTATACCGTTCCTAATTTTAAAAAGAAACCCAAAAAATATCTTTTAGATCAGCAGTTACTTGGCAACTCATTTTAATTCATGATATTTTTTTCCCTTTTTTTTCTTTCTCTTCTGTTTGCATAATTTTTGGGATAATCTACTCATTACTTTTTACGTTTTACTTTCTTTCTTTCTTTTTTTCATCTTTTCAATTTAATGTTACTATTATTTATATTTATATTTTTTTATGTAATTATTTACATTGGGTTAAGTGTAAGAGCCTAGAGCTAAACCTCGCCCAGGGAGTAAATTAATTAATGTAAAATTATTAATTTAATAAAGACGTTTTATTATTATTATTATTATTATATCTACATTTAAACTCTTACGTTATAGATGCCATTAGATTGGAAATCTGATGTCTCTTATATTTGTAATAAATATGCAATTAAGTCTTTTGCACTAAAGAGATTTTTTTTTACTCTATTGGGGTTTACTATTACATGAATAATTCTTGGTTATCTAAAAAATACAGTTAATTACCCAGCATCATACTGAAAAAAAAGCCTCTGCGCTTGTGACTTTACGAGTGTTTTTTTGACAACTATTGTGAAACAAAAAAATAATAATAATATGCTGCTAGACAGTCGAGACACTGGAGTCAGTTAAAAATCACGAAAAATCAGTAAAATACACGTAATTTCAGCACCGTGTTATTTTTCAGGGGTATTGTTTGTGTAAATTTATATTCTTTGCAAAAAAAACTACTATCTTTCAGCTTTGAAATGTCATCCTGAACGTGTAGATATCTTTAACAGAAAAATTTTGCAGCTAAAAATATTAAGGCATAAAAATGACGTTTTTTAAATGCTTTAATTCGAGCAGGCGGAACTGACGCATGCGAAAATTAAATGACGGGGATTTCCTTCTTTGGAACCCTAAAGAAGATTCTCACAACAAAGTTTGAGCAAAATCTAAAATAAGCTGGCATTACCGATTAGACGATTTCACTGAAATTACTCTAACGTATTTAGAGAATGCCACAAATAACCTTTAGACAAAAAAGATTATATCACATAACCAATATCATATTATAAAGGTCTTAGAGTCTAGACTACGATACATCATATTTTGAGGATATTCGCGTTCATCAAATCCTATATTTGTACTGCAAAATAGAACTATTCGTAATGTTTGGCTTAACTTATAGGGAGTCATGTAAATCTACATACATTAAACAAAACATTTTAATATTGCCTTGTCTATATATATTTGAAATTTTAAAATTTCTAAAAAAATATTTCCTCATTTAACTTTCTCAATGTTAATCACAGTTGTCCTATAGACGGTATAGCTTTAATCTACAGTATGATATCCATAAACTGGAGCTGTATAAAAATAACCCATACTACATGGGATCTGCACTTTATAATAAGTTAAGTATCGAAATTAAAAATACTAGTAGGTATAAACAGATTTTATCAATATGTAGATTATAATTAATACATAACAAAGCTTTACGCATAAGAATATAAAAAAAAGTAATCAATTACTTCAGTCAAAAATTGACTCATATCATTAACAGATTCAAACAGGAATTAAATTAAAATGAAATTACAGCTATTTGAAAACATTATTATTATTATTATTATTTTAAATATTATTATTATTATCATCTCTTTTTTTTCGGTTTCCCGACGATAGACAGTTCCACCGTGGACTCCGACGCCTCACGGGAGTCGCACCAGCACATTAACCACAGCCACTCCTCATATCCCGCAGGGTTAGTGACTGTAGATTCCGGAATCTTGTGCCTTAAGCAGACGGAGAGAACACAGAATGACCGCCTTCTGCATTTGACATGTCAGCCACTCGGCTGATTTTTTGGCAGGCCGGTATGGCCTTCATTTCCGAGAGCAGCGTAGGCTTTATCCCTCCGCGTAGACCAATTATTAGGACGACCACTTTTACCGAGTAGCCTGGGTACAGCACTTGTAGCTCGTACCGAGGATCGCGATATATGGTCCGTTTCTCCTCCTCCTTCAAGGTGATGTTTTCTCCGCAGGTGCCGAGAACTCGATGACATACATTACCTTGAGTTGATGGTCGAGGAGGATTGTTAGGCTTGTTGGCTTGGATTAGCCTGAGAGTCGGAAACGAGTAGTTCCAGTAAATCCGGCATTTCTCGTTCTCGACAACGGACTCAATATCTCCGGGGATGTAAGGCAGCACTAATGTCTGGTCTACGTCGTACGAGTGCGTTAGAAGGTAGTATAGCACTCGTAAAACCGCGTTATGTCGGTAGATGTAGGCCGAAATCGCATATATGGGGCATGCAGTAGATATCAGGAACCTCTACACGCCACATGCGGCTACGGTAGACCCAGTGTTTCTATGTTCTTATCGAAGTCACCATTCTGGGGTTTATCGACGTGCTGCCGAAACAGATTTTCCTGTTCGGCAGCTCTAATTCGGGCTTTCAGGCGATTTGGCTGAAGTTCAGTGACTGACTCTACATCAGCACCTCGCCGGCCACGTCGCCTGGTGTCGAATGCGAGACTGAATTCATCTGCTGCTTTTTTTGCTGCCTTGAACAATCCTGCTCCCACTCCTACAGTTTCGTGATGTTTCACAAACCGCAAGAGGGGATCTCAACTCCTGAGGATGTTACATGCCATACTCAGTACTACTCTGCCATGTGTACACTCCAGGCTCAAGAGTCCTCGGCCCCCCCCGTTGACGTGGGAGGAACGCACGAGGAACAGACGATCTAGGATGAATACTTCTGTGAATATTCATCATCTTGCGGGTATCTCTGTCTAATTTTTTTTTTTTCGGTTTCCCGATGCCGGTCAGTCCTCCCGTGGCCTCCGACGCCTCACGGGAGTCGCGCCAGCGCATCAACTACAGCCACTCCCCACATCCCGCAGGGTTAGTGACTGTAGATACCAGAATCGTGTGCCCTAAGCAGACGGAGAGAACCAAGAATGACCGCCTTCTGCATTTGACCTGCCAGCCACTCGGCTGGTTTTTGGCAGGCCGGTATGATCTTCAGTTCCGAGAGCAGCGTAGGCTTTATCCCTCCGAGTACACCGATAATAAGGACGACCATTTTGACCGAGTAGCCTAGGTACAGCACTTGAAGCTCGTACCGGAGATCGCGATATTTGGTCCGTTTCTCCTCCTCCTTCAAGGTGATGTTTTTCTCCGCAGGTGCCGAGAACTCGATAACATAAATCACCTTGAGTTGATGGTCAAGGAGGACTATGTCAGGCTTGTTGGCTTGGATTAGCCTGACAGTCGGGAACGAGTAGTTCCAGTAAATCCGGCATTTCTCGTTCTCGACAACGGACTCCAATATCTCCGGGGACGTAAGGCAGCACTGGTGTCTGGTCTACCCCGTACGAGTGCCTTAGATGGTAGTATAGCACTCGTAAAGCCGCGTTATGTCGGTGGATGTAGGCCGAAATCGCATATATGGGACATGCAGAAAGTAAGTGCATGAGCGATTCCGGCGCCTGATGGCAGGTCCTGCAGTTGATATCAGGAACCTCTACACGCCACACGCGGCTACGGTGGACCAAGGTGTTGATAACACCATCTTGGCAGGCCATAATGAATCCCTCGGTCTCCGACTTAAGTCCTGCTGACCTTAGAAAGGCGAAGGTCAGCCTGGTCGATAAACCCAGTGTTTCTATGTTCTTATAGAAGACACCATGCTGGGGTTTATCGACGTGCTGCCGAAACAGATTTTCCTGTTTGGCAGCTCTAATTCGGGCTTTCAGACGATTTAGCTGAAGTTCGGTGACTGACTCAACATCAGCACCTTAATATATTTTTTTTTTTCGGTTTCCCGATGCCGGTCAGTCCTCCCGTGGCCTCCGACGCCTCACGGGAGTCGCGCCGGCGCATCAACTACAGCCACTCCCCACATCCCGCAGGGTTAGTGACTGTAGATACCAGAATCGTGTGCCCTAAGCAGACGGAGAGAACCCAGAATGACCGCCTTCTGCATTTGACCTGCAAGCCACTCGGCTGGTTTTTGGCAGGCCGGTATGATCTTCAGTTCCGAGAGCAGCGTAGGCTTTATCCCTCCGAGTACACCGATAATAAGGACGACCATTTTGACCGAGTAGCCTGGGTACAGCACTTAGAGCTCGTACCGGAGATCGCGATATTTGGTCCGTTTCTCCTCCTCCTTCAAGGTGATGTTTTCTCCGCAGGTGCTGAGAACTCGATGACATACATCACCTTGAGTTGATGGTCGAGGAGGACTATGTCAGGCTTGTTGGCTTGGATTAGCCTGACAGTCGGGAACGAGTAGTTCCAGTAAATCCGGCATTTCTCGTTCTCGACAGCGGACTCAATATCTCCGGGGACGTAAGGCAGCACTGGTGTCTGGTCTACCCCGTACGAGTGCCTTAGATGGTAGTATAGCACTCGTAAGGCCGCGTTATGTCGGTGGATGTAGGCCGAAATCGCATATATGGGGCATGCAGAAAGTAAATGCATGAGCGATTCCGGCGCCTGATGGCAGGTCCTGCAGTTGATATCAGGAACCTCTACACGCCACACGCGGCTACGGTAGACCAAGGTGTTGATAACACCATCTTGGCAGGCCATAATGAATCCCTCGGTCTCCGACTTAAGTCCTGCTGCCCTTAGAAAGGCGAAGGTCAGCCTGGTCGATAAACCCAGTGTTTCGATGTTCTTATAGAAGACACCATGCTGGGGTTTATCGACGTGCTGCCGAAACAGATTTTCCTGTTCGGCAGATCTAATTCGGGCTTTCAGACGATTTGGCTGAAGTTCGGTGACTGACTCAACATCAGCACGTCGCCGGCCTCCTCGCCTGATATCAAATGGGAGACTGAGTTCATCTGCGGCTCTTTTTGCTGCCTTGAACAATCCTGCTCCCACTCCTACAGTTTCGTGATGTTTTACGAATCGCAAGAGGGGATCTGAGCTCCTGAGTATGTTACATGCCATACTCAGTACTACTCTGCCATGCGTACACTCCAGGCTCAAGAGTCCTCGGCCTCCCCGTTGACGTGGGAGGTACACACGAGGAACGGACGATCTAGGATGAATACTTCTGTGTATATTCATCATCTTGCGGGTATCTCTGTCTAATTGACGCAGCTCATCTACCCTCCACTTTACTACTCCGAAGGAGTAGAGCAGAATCGGAACGGCAAGCATATTAGTTGCAGACACCTTGTTCTTCCCCGAAAGTTCGGAAGCCCAAATCTTTCGGAGGCGGTGTCTGTACTTGCCGCGGAGAGAATCTTTTTATTTGTGATACATCCTGGATGTGCCTTTGTTGCACACCCAGGTATGTATAGGTCTCTCCGGCATCCAGATGTCTTAGGATGCTTCCGTCTGCGAGCTGCGCATCTTCAGGAAATTCCCCGCATCGTCCTCTCTTGAGGTGGACGACTGCACATTTGTCCAACCCCGAACTCCATACCAATTGCCCGCGTATATTCTTCGACCACCCTAAGAGCGTTTTGTAGTCGCGCTCTCCGGAGGCATAAAGTTTAAGGTCATCCATATAAAATAGATGGGTGACCTTATGCCTCCGGTCGCTGGGTGGCCCACATTGATATCCGCGGGTTTGGCGGAGCCCAACAGACAACGGCAGCAGTGAGATGCAGAAGAGGAGAGGACTCAGGGAGTCACCCTGGAAAACTCCTCTCCTAAATGCCACCTGCTCTGTCGTGACCCGCTGTGCACCTGATGTTATGGTGAAGCGGGTCTTCCACAGCGGCAGCAGCTGTTCTATGCATCTCAGTAGTTGTGTTGGTACCGCAAGACATTCGAGCAAGTACAACAATAGCTCATGCGATGTTGTATCAAATGCCTTGCGGTAATCAATCTAGGCCATCGATAGATTCCGCTTGTATTGCACAGAATCCTGTGTAATACAACGGTCTATCAGCAGGCTGTCCTTGCAACCTGCCATGCCCTTCTTGGCACCACGCTGTTCGTGTATCTGCTGGAAGACCGGATCAACAGACCTCAGCGTCCTAGCATACAAGATACGTGTAAATATCTTGTAGCAGGAGTTAAGGCAAGTGATCGGCCTATAATTCCTCGGGTCGGAGAGATCCCCCTTTTTGGGGATAAGCACAGTACGTCCCTCGACGAACCAGTCCGGAATCTGCTGCCCCTCGTTCAACCATGAGTTGAAAACTGGCGCCAGACGGCGGTGAGTGGAAGGAAATTTCTTCCACCACCAGTTGTTAATGCCGTCTGGGCCCGGGGCAGCGAAGTTCTTGGTACCAACAAGTGCTTGTTGGACTTCCTCCGTACTGATTGCCGGGCACACTTCTTCTGGCTCTTCAAGATGTCTGTGACACAGAGCCTCAAAGTGTGCAATTGATGGAGTGTCGCTATTGAATGGACGCGTCGTTTCGTAGATTCCCTTCCAGACGGTTTCAACATCTTCTACAGTCGGCGGATTCTCGACAACACGCTGTGGCTCTTGAAAGAGGCGGGAAGGATTCGTACGGAACAAATTGTTTTGTTCCATACTCCTCACCCGCCTCTTCAATGTTTTCTTTATCGCCATGAGCGCTCGGATCCTATCTAGACAGTGCTGCTTGATGGTAAGCATCACTGTCAGATTTAGAGTGTTGACGTCTTAATCCGGCAGCTATGCGCCGGATCCTGGGAGTAAAAACTCTACCAGTCGTCTTATATTCCACCACACTCTGGATCCGAGAAGCGTGTTGTCTGGCCGACTGTATCTTGCTTTCGATTTTTTGTACACGCCGCTTGGCTTTATCGACCCCGTGATTGGTTGACCTCTCACGGGGGACGAGTTGCTTCGCGGCGTTGTACACGGCACAGTTGATTTGCCAGATGTCTACATCTTCTGGAATTTCCTCATCGATGACCGCGTCTATTCTAGCCAGGTCTTGTGGCTTTAGGTTAGCCCTGGTGTTAAGGCTAACCCTCGTCCTTAAGTCTACACCAGTGAACTCTAAAGGATGTTCCCCATCAGCTGGTAATTGCCGCGGTGGGACTGCGGCTGGCAGTTCTTCCAGCTGACGGGGTGCCCTTACGTAACCTGTCCTGAGCAGAAAGGATACTTGATCTCTCAGATGTTGTTGAGAGAAGGCGCGATGCTCTGGATGCATTTCGCACCAAAGTGCATGCATTCGCGCCATGTATCCCCTTCGCTCAGGTTCGCTACTCTCGCGGCAGGTCAGCAAGTCATCCCGAAGTTCCCTCGTCCACTTAAAGCGTCCATGTGCAATAGCATTGTCGTCATCGTTAGGACCGTCCGCTAAGGCCCCTCCCATCTGTCCTTGACCTCTATCCGACTGAGGTCGATTGTGAGGGGCCCTTCTTAGGTTGTATGGAACCCATAGCAGTAAGAGTACCAGGGTGGTTACCCCTGGTACTCCCGGCCGGCATTTGTCAGGCAGAGTTGCCTCTGCCTGTCCAGGGTGCACCAACGTGGAGGTTGCCGGTCCTTTGCACCCCCTTAATAATAATTATTATTATTATTATTATTATTATTACTATTATTAGTTTTATTATTACATAACAAAGCTTCATTAAACTGCAAATATACTGTGATTAATGATTTATATATTTCTCTCAAAATAATATTATCTTATTATAATTTGTCTAGCCATATGCAACACATTTATATATTCAAATTTAATTATTTTCTTAGTACTGATAAGTTTAAATATAAATGTTTTGTCTCCTATTAACACAACAAATAGCCTAAACATTTATTCATTTTGTCACCGTTATAAATTGAACCTGGGACTGAAAATACGTGTATTATGTAAGTTAGATCTAGATAAAGCAGATGGGTTTATTTATTAACAGAAAATTTGTTAAAGATATAAAAACTATTCCAGTTAATTAATAAGGTTTGTCTTCATTAAAATTCAAGGTGGGAATTTTACAATAAACTTTAAGTTACTGCCTAAACATAAAACGAACTTTTCAAAAGATGTGCATTACTGCTAATTATTTTCTCTCAATGCATATAACTAATTAGTCAAGGCACTTTTAACCTATGTTAATTTCGTAGGATTTACATTTTACATTTCTCCATGTAAAATGAATTATTCTCACTTTTTTTTCTACGAATTATTCTCACTTTTTTTCTATGAATAAATATTTCTTTATGGATATTATAAAACTTTTTATGTACCGGGTGTAACAAGATCATGGTACACCCCCTTTTCTCCTTTAGTTTTGAAGATAATTGATTAAAATTGGGGATATCCTATATACATAATAAGCAGTACTTTTTGACATACAAGTGAGTTTCTTTCACTTCCGGTTTCGCCGAAAGTGACACTTACTTTCGATTTTTAAATGGAACACCCTGTATACTATTACATTTTTGAATTCTGCATAATTTTCTGAATCCAACGATACCAAATAAGTGACATTTCAACCGTCAATATTTTTTATAATATAATTTTTAGTTTTCCATGTAAGTGTGCCATGACGGCTCCGATTTATTCTAAATGACCCGTGTAATACTAGAAAAATCGAAATGCCGTCAAAAATACTAAATTACGTGATCCATGAGTAGAGCTGTCCGAGGTCACCTGGCCGACAGAGCGGTCATATGACTCATATGTTTACATCATATCATAATACTTGAATAAGTACAGTAAATGGAAATAAATTTTAACAATAATGTTACATTTTATAAAAATTTTTATAAAACTCACCCTTTTAAGCAGATTTATGAAGTAGTTTGGTTGTCGTCATCACAAAGTGGGGAAGATCTATAGTATAATAGCATCAGGTATGTTTCTACAGCTGTCTCCGTCAGCGATGTTCGCTTTGGTGAAAAAATATGTTTTGCATTTTGAAAATGACCATTCGACATCTACGGATGTAATACAGGCATAAGTAAAACAATCTGTGAACTCACTTAACGAAGTTGTAGATGCACCATCACAAATTTGTCTTTATTTGCTAAAATCAGGATCTTTCTGTAATACACTCTCGAATTTTTCACTAACGCGATTATTTTTTTCGTCATTTATAGCCTGTAGCTGTGTATTTACGTCGTCCACTATTTGCAGCGATTCCACTAACGACAACGAACTATTTTGCAATTTTTCTATTGCGTCGTGTAGTCCTCTATAATTGTTATTAATAGTTTTTAAATCTGTTTCAAGGGAAAAGTCTTGAAATCTTGTCTGGTTTTCCCTAATAGCTGCAGCCTCGTTAGGGTTGAACTGTAGTATCACAGCTTTTATTTGTTGAAAATATTCAGCATAATAAAAAGCCGCTTTCAATCACGTTCTCCAACGTGTAAGAATCGGCTCTGGTGGTTCAGGGATACCAGGACACTGTCTGTGAAATGCTCGAAGCCGTTTAGGAGATTTGAGAAAAACTTTTTTGTATTTGCTATTAATGCATCTACCTCTGGAAAACATTTTAGAATCATTTCTGCCACAAGATGTAACGCATGCACTTTACACGTAACATGTAAAAACCTACAATTGTCTCTTTGAAAAGAACGGCCTACCATGCGCACTGTCGCAGCACCATCAGTCACAAACATCATTACTTGATTTGTTGAAAGTTCAAATTTTTCGAATGTCTCCAACACTCCGTAATTATTTCGCCAGTACACGCAGTTAGTTTTTTTACTAGCTAGTAAAAGTGGAAATGTTAGTTTAAGAGGGCCCAGTACACGTACTATAATATTTAAAATAGAATTTTTTTTTACAATCTGTCGTCTCGTCAATACATAACCAGAGCCGTGTATTTTTTAATCCACATTTAATCCTATTTACAATGTCTTCACGAACAGCTGGAATATATCTACGTAACGATGTACGACTTGGTAAGTTCACCTGGGGATTGTATTTATTCCAAAACTTCCGAAATGGTTGTTTATCCAGTATGTGTAGCGAAATATTACAGGCTATTAACATTAACAATAAATCAAACATAAACTGAGTTGTCAAAGGCATGCCATTTTTTTTATTTTGATGTTGCACGGTGTTGATGACGACGACAATCTGTTTTGTGCCAGCACATTAAGTCTTGATTACAAACTTTACAAATTATTTTACATCCGTCATAGAATAAATCCGGAAATTCACCGATAAATTTATTCACTGTGTCCGCGTACGATCGTTTTTTACCCTTTGGCGCGTTTGACATTATGTATAATTTATAGGTACAACCTCACGCATTAACCTTTCAAATAAGACTGCAGCGTAAATCACTTCTAAATCGGCACGTGTGACGCCATCGCAAGACCGTGGCTGTACTCCAGCCACCTCAGACAGCTCTATTCATGAGCAAATAAATTTCATCAAAATGGTTTTTGGGGAAAAAACTCATTTTTTTCAAATGGAACCATATTGGTAGCGTGGTACCATTTATTAGTACTATTAATAAGGAATTTATTCATATGTCGCATTAAAATGTGCGATAAATTCAAACAAAATTACAGCTAAAAGAATATAGGAAAATACAATTTTGTTCTAATTAAATGTTAGAACTAAGGTGGCTTTGAAAACAATGAAATATTTAGCTTGTCAAACATTTGTTGGTTTACCGGTCTTTTTATTGTGTCTTTAAAAATTGTTTAAAATTCTTGTTAATTGTGTTCAAAATGCCGCAAATTTATGCAAGAGATGAGAAAGTGGACATGTTAATTATTTATGGGGAATGTAGAAAAAGTGCCATTGAGGCTAGACACCTTTATGCCGAACGATATCCTGATCGACAATGTCTAGCGAGAAATTATTTTAATCGTCTTGAAAATCAATTCCGAAGTGAGCCCAACAATGATTCCGAAGAAAATTTCATTCTTGACGAAGGAACGGAAATTAATGTTTTGGCTCGAGTAGAAGTTGATAAGACTGTTTCTTTAAGGCAAATTGGCTTTGAATTGGAAATCAGTCACCAAACAGTAAGCCGAATTTTGCACAAATACCACTATAAATCTTTTAAATACCAATTGCACCAGCACTTGTACGAAAATGATTACGAACGTAGGATGGAACATTGCAATTGGATTTTGCAGAATAACGTGCAGCCAAACGAAAATCAAAATTTATTACGGGATGGTAACTTTCAAGTGCGGTTCGGTTACAATGTTAGGCTTGGAATAATCCGTAGTAGAATTATTGGTCCAATAATATTTGACTTGGGATTTCTGCAAAATGATATTAAGGACAGTTTAGCTGTACTACCTTTCCGTTTACGACAGTGAATGTATTTTCAACAAAATGGCGCTCCTCCCCATAAATCAAGGATAGGGAATTGATTACCTTTAACGAAGATTCGGAGAAAACGTGATTTCGACAAGGTCATCTGATTTAACACCCCTTTATTTCTTTGTTTGGGGTCATTTAAAAAATATTGTCTGCGCAACCGCCGTTACAACCCGTGAAGACCTGGAGCTACGAGTAAGATGCGCAATTCCTAGCATAATGGCCCAGCAATTGGCGAACGTTCCTCGAGAAACAGCTCTGAGAGTTCAGAAGTGCATTGATGTTAATAGACAACATTTTGAACAACTGTTGTAATGTTTTGTGCTCATTTTTTTGTAGTCCAAAGCCACCTTTTGTATAACAAGGTAATTAGAACAAAATTGTATTTTTCTATTTTCTTTCAGCTGTAATTTTGTTTGTATTTTTCGCACATTTTAATATGATAAGTATTTGAATAAATTCCTTATTAATAGTACTAATAAATAGTACTACGGTACCGATATGGTTCCATTTGAAAAAATTGAGTTTTGACCCAAAAACCATTTTGATGAACTTTATTTGCTCATAAATCACGTAATTTAGTATTTTTTGACGGGATTTCGATTTTTCTAGCATTAGACGGGTTATTTATAATAAATCGGAACCGTCATGGCACACTTAAATGAAAAGCTAAAAATTATATTATAAAAAATATTGACGTTTGAAATGTCACTTATTTGGTATCGTTGTATTCAGAAAATTATGCAGAATTTAAAAATGCAATAATATAGAGGGTGTTCCATTTAAAAATCGAAAGTTAGTGTCATTTCCGGCTAAACCGGAAGTAAAAAAATCACTTGTATATCAAAATGTGCTGCTTTTTATGTATATAAGATATCCCAAATTTAAATCAATTATCTTCAAAACTAAAAGAGAAAAGGGGGTGTACCATGATCCTGTTACACCCAGTCTTTGAATGATTAAGAGGCAGTGGACAAAATAAAAATTTTCAAACTTTTTAACATGAATTGAAAAACATTATCCAGTGATTCCAGTGTTTATGTATTTTGTTATCTGGGTTACAAATATACTAGATAGATAATGAATGACATAAAATTGAAAGCTTTGTTTTAATGGTTAGTAGTCTGCTTTGTGAGGGTTACGTTTGGTTGGATTAGTCCAGTAAAGTTTAAACACTCCCTCAAATAGTCTTCGTTTTGCTAATTTTGATTACATTTCAAGAGTTTTGTGTCAATATAAAAAAAATAAACAACGAAACACTCTAATTAAATAGTGAAAATGCGTAAAGAAGACATAATTTTGTTACTGAGAAATCGCTTAATTTTAATCATGTGTAACTTTGCTAAAGCGTTCGAAGCTGTATTCTATGATATCTTGTATACCTATAAAATATCCATTGATCAACACGGATTTATACCGGGCCGATCAACTTGGTATGAATTACACATACATTGCTGAACACTTAGATATGGCAGGCCACATAGATCGTCGCCTGAGAATTGGTTTGTTCTATCTCTATTTTTGAGTTTTATGAGATTTTTACATATTAGAAATCTACAGAATTGGTTTGTTCTATCTCCATTCAGATTTATTCATAATATATCACGGTTTTCCTAAAAAAATGTTTTATGTCCATCGCTGAATATGTTTGGAGAGAATTGTTTTGTTTTACCTCAATACAGTATTCTGTTTGTTCTATTTCCAACAGAAATACTCTAGATTTGTGTAGTCTTGTGTGATCTATATCCAGTACTTTAGTTGTGTAATTTCCCTATAAAATTATTGAACTGTTTCATCTCCATATACGCTAATAGGAATTGTTTATTTTAAAATAATATCCAATAGGAAATCAGTCATAATATGCGTTTTAAATTATAACGTAATAGAGGATTGTTTTAGTCTCAGTTGGTAACTGGCGCTGATGGGGTAATTTACTTACTATAATCTATTAATTGAAAATGGAATCATGGAATCATTAATTGAATATATCGTCTTTTCCAGCTGTTGAATCGCATTATTGCCGCTCTACTTCTGATAAAAAATATTTAGAACCAGGTTTAAATATTACTAGAATGTATAGACTGTATTGTTTAAAAGTTGAATATCCTGTCAAGTTTTATATGTATAAGCAAATATTTAACTCAGAATTTAATATTAGTTTTCATAAGCCAAAGAAAGACATCTATGAGGAATGTGTTGAATTTAGAATATTAGAAAATCCTTCACAAGAAGATTCATGAGAATCATTAAAATAAATATAGTTTAAAAAAACTAAAAAACACGCTTTTAAAGCACATCAAACTAAAAAGTGAAAAATAATTATTAATATAAACTGAAAATAATAATGAACGAAAAATACTAGTATTATTGTGAAAAAAGCGTGGGGTGCTCGATATACGAAAAATATTGCACAAAGCACCCCACGCTTTTTTCACAATAATACTAGTATTTTTCGTTCATTATTATTTTCAGTTTATATTAATAATTATTTTTCAGTTTTTAGTTTGATGTGCTTTAAAAGCGTGTTTTTTAGTTTTTTTAAACTATATTTATTTTTAACTTTTTAGTTTGATGTGCTATGAAAGCGTGTTTTTTAGTTGTTTTAAACTATATTTATATTGCTTATTGATGCTGATATTATAACATATTACGATCCAACAGATATTTCTGAAAAAAAAAAAAAAATTTATTTCAGCCGTGAGGTTCGAACTCACGCCCGAGGAGTCTGTCGTTTCGCGTCGACTGCCTTAACCCACTCGACCACCGGGCTAATTAACAATTATGGAATCTACTGACATATTATGCCTTTGCTTTCACGCAGGGATACGTGAGGAAAGGATTGGCGATCCTGATCAGGATAATGATATAAACTTATCAAATTATTGTATTGTTACCGGTTCTTAATAAGTGTACAAAGTTTCAATTAAATCTGTCCGTTTAAAGTGGGTTAAAATCGAGTCCAAAGAGTCGGTTACAAACAAACAAGCAAACAAGCAAACAAACAAACAAGCAAACATACAAGTGAAGCTAATAAAAGCGTGTTAAAAAGTGTTGGGTTAAGAAGAGAGAGATAGGGACAGGCAAATTGCAGATGATAAAATTGCAGTTGTAACATTTTACCTAGAAAACGTATTCTCTTTGCCTAAATCAAATGATTCCTCACACTTTTACAAACAAAAATTAAATTGCTATAATTTAACTGCACATTGTAGTAAAAATAAAGTAGTATATTGTAGTCTCTGGCATGAGGGTATCTGTGGCCGAGCAGGAAACCATATAGCAAATGGTTTAGAGTAAAATTTTAAATGAAGTTGTCATAGACAATCCAGAAATAGAAAAGCTTATTTTGTGGTCCAATAGCTGCGTAGCACAAAATAAAAATTCCATAATATCCCTAGTTCTCCAACACTTCCTGAATATAACTACTTCCAGAGTCACAGTAATCGAACAGAAATTTTGTGAACCCAGACATGGTACTATACATACAGTTTATAATAAAATAAATTTGTTCAATTTGGAATTTAAATTATCATTCGATGATGCTCATTTTAATTCGGTTAAAATTGTAAGAGTATAGAAACCGTACTCAACGAAATCAAAACGTACGCAGTGCCGAATTTTCGGTTATTCCAAAAATGAAAGATATTAATGCAGTAATAAGTGAAGAAAAGATAACCGACCAAAAACAAATGCTTAGTACTATGCCTTTAGAGGATCAACAGTTTTATGAAACTACCATTTTAAAAGGTTTTCTGACTGTTAAAAATACCGCAAGTGGTAAAAATACTACAGTTAGTAAAAATAAATAAAAAACTAAAGTTAACAAAGTTGGAAGCGATGGAAAAATAAAAAATAAATAAAGCTGATTTTTTATTTGCTGTTATTAGTACGTTTCTTTTACTTCTAAGTATATATTTTTTTTAATAAAACTTTAAATAATATGTATAACTTTTGAAAAATATATTTTATTTCTTTTGTGTTTCTAATATTGTGTTTCATTTCCTTGATATTGGTTTGTGCTACATCACAAATTTCAACATATTTTGTTCTACCACCAGTCAGACACTTTATCAACACTACTAAAACATCAGTTTGTTCTATCTCCAAAACATGTTTTTAAAGTTTTTATAAATATAGGTTATCGTGCATCAAAAAACAAAAGTCGAATCCTGCGATAAACATTTTAAAAATAGAAAGTAGTGAATGTTTACATGTCTATATCTCATTTTCAGTTTTTGTGGATATAGAACACACCTATACTCAGCCGACGAGATGTCATTTATACAGATTTCTCGAAAGAATTTGACAGACTTGAACATGGTACAGCTGCCGCAACATAAAGGTTTCCAGGTTATTTGTGATTTGAAAGAAAACATGTATCCTTTTTCTCTTTTGTAACTAATACAATCTAAAGATGAATGAATGAATGAATGAATTACTTCCTTCCGCATAATCCCTGCATTCATTCAAGTTAAAATATATAGTCCATCAGCGAAGCTGCAAAAAAAAAATATTTGAAATTTTAGATTGGAAGCCTTGGCGACAGCTGTACATTACCACACAAATTGGCCGAACATGGGCTACCCGTCTCGACGTATTTTGTTCCTAGTATACCCAAGAGAAGCATCATTAATTAATACACAAGTAATTTAAGGAAGTACTAAACTTTCCAATTCATTTGTTAACACGATTTTTATCCCAAGCAAAAAAATGACCGATTCCAATTTATTTTTTGCACGATTCAATTAACCAAGTTTTCAGATTTTCTCAATCACCCTTAGTTTTTGTGTTCCAATATACAGGGTGTTCCTAAATATCATGTACATATGCAAGGGGGTAATTCTTTGGCTTATTTCATGACTGAGAGTTTATATAAACATAGGTCCGCAAACGCTTATTTACTGATCTACAGGGTGTTGAAATTTGAAGATTTTTATTTTTTTTTTCTTTATAACTCCTGCAGTTTTTGAGATATTTAGCTCAAATTTGGAATATAGGTTACGCTGTGGAGCTTACATCATTGGGCCAAATGGTTGTGAGAATCTACAGGGAGATTTTTTGCAAGGGTCATGCCCCTTTTTCTGCCCCTGAACTCTTTTTCGATGTGTCGCTGGTAGATTCTAAAATACAATATGAATTTTATATTTTATTTAGAAACTTTTTGGTCTCTTGTAGGTTTTCCGTATATGCGACCGTTGCCGAGAAAAAAATAAAGAACTGTTTTCTGTAATTCGGTAGATAAAATTGAAAATTTTTAAAATGGTCTAGTAGGCTCCAGTTTTATTTGAATAATCTGTTGTTGTTATTAATTTTGACAGGTCGCATTTGAAATCGTAACTTGTGTTTGCATATGTGTTTTAAATACTCGTTATAATCTCGTAAAAATGCCAAAAAAAATCTCAAATTTCAACACCCTGTAGATCAGTAAAGAAGCGTTTGCGGACCTATGTTTATATAAACTATCAGTCATGAAATAAGCCAAAGAATTACTCCCTTGCGTATGTACATGATATTTAGGAACACCCTGTATATGTATTTATATACTATTATGTGTGATATATGTATTCGAAACAGTACAATATGGGTTCTTTAAGATAAAAGATAAGAAGTTAGTAGAACACACCTATTCTTACTTTTGGAAGGAGGAGCCTAAGTGGGGGAGCCAGTACGAGCTTGCAGAAACACTTTGTATTTAGAAACGGTCTCCGACCACATGTTTCGGAAATCAGAAACCAAGAAACTGCCGGAAAGTTGTAAAATACCTGTTGATTTTGTATCAAGCTATGGGATGTAATGTGAGTCTAAAAATTCATTTTTTAGATTCACACTTGGACTTTTTCTCGGACAGTTTCGGGACAATCAGTGACAAACGTGGTTTCACCAGGATATTTTAGACATGGAAAAACCTCATAAGGGGAAGATAGAGCCTTAGTATTGGCGGAATATTGCTGGACACTGATGAGGAATATTCCTGGGGCTAAATACAGCCGAAAATCAGATATTTCCACATTTTAGAAGTAACCTTGTATAACCTTGTTTATAAAAGCAGTAGTAAATAATATACATTTTAACTTAATTGCTTTGTCACTTGAAAACTCCGCTTAATAGAAAAATTCTGCTAACAGATTCGAATTTAGCACAAAAAGTACTTAAAATTTACTTACTTTAGTTTGTGGCACAAAAAAAGTTCCAAATTTTGTTGCCCAGTGTTACGAATGAAAGAAAGACTCGTCATTCAGAGCTGTGTAAATTGTTACAATATAGTAAATTTGCAAGTAAAAACATTAAAAATGCTTTTTTTTTATTTATATTAGTTTTCTCACAAATAATTCAGCTGCATAACTATAAACGATAATGACTAATAGCGTATGGCATTTTTGACACAACAGTCTTAATTCAAGATATATTATGTTGAACATCCATGCTTTGGGTTCCTTCAAAATTAATTTGCCGTCTTCATAGTTATCACTCGGTAATTGAGATTCCCAACTTTACAATGCTGAAATGAAGGACATCCTGGGTACAGCGGGAGATATGCTTAGGGAAAATTAGTAACTTATTAGTAAAGGTGCAAATCGTTTCTGTGTATCATGGTCGTAGAGTACAGATGTAATTACTGTCACCGGCATTCACCTTGACCTCTAAACTCTTTCTCCAGTCCAGTCTATTATTAGCTTTTGAGTTGTGTACACGTTAAGTCACTTGGGCGTATTGCATATTGTTTTTGTGTTTTTATTTTATTTGTTGTACTGTATTGTTGATATTAATTTAATAATAAAGCATGGCAGACGTACGCACGGGTAGAAAACGGTCATTTGCTGACAAAATGAATAAATTCATAGGTGAATTCTCGGATTTATTCAATGATGGTGCTAAAATAATTTGTAAAGTATGCGAGAAAGATTTGATGTGCTGGGTTAAGCCTGATTATGGACTTCACGTAAATAGTGTACACCATAAAAATAAAAAAAATGGCGTGCCTTCGACAACACAGTTTATGTTTGATTTACTATTAATGCTGATTGTCTGTGATGTTCCACTGCACATACTCGATAAACAACCATTTCGAGAGTTCTGGAATAAATACAATGCCCAGGTGATGTTACCAAGTCGCACAACGTTATGTAACTATCTACCAACTGTACACGTAGACATGGTATATAAGATTAAATGTGAATTAAAAAATATACGGCTGTGGTTATCTGTTGATGATACAACAGACTGTAAAAAAAAATCTATTTTAAATGTTATAGTACTAGTACTGGACCCTCAGAAACCGATAGTTCCACTGTTACTAACTAGCAAAAGACTAAGTCAGTGTACTAGCGAAACAATTACCAGAGTGGTGCTGGAGACGCTAGAAAAATATGAACTGTTAAAACGTCAAGTGTTGATATTTCTGAATGATGGCGCCGTGACAATGCGTTTGGTAGGCCGTTCTTTGCAAGAACAAGGTTGTACATTTATACATGTTACGTGTAAAGTGCATGCTTTACATCTTGTGGTAGAAACTGTTCGAAAAGGTTTTCCAGAGGTGGATGTATTAATAGTAAGTACAAAAAAAGTGTTTCTTAAATCTTCTAAACGTCTCCGTGCATTTCATAACAAGTGTCCCGGTATTCTTGAACCACCACAGCCGATTTTTTCATGTTGGGGAACATGGTTGCAGGCAGCTATTTATTATGCTGAATATTTCCATTTCCAACAAATAAAAGCTGTGATAATACCATTCAATCCAGATGAGGCTGCAGCTATTAAGGAAAGCCAGACAAAATTCGAAGATATTTCCGTTGAAACAGCTTTAAAACATATTGCGAAGAACTATAAACCACTACATGAAAACATAAAAAAATTAGAAAACAGTGCGTTGTCGTTAGCGGAGTCACTGCAAATAGTGGACGAAGTAAATCTACTGCTACACCCTATAGGTGACGCAACAAAAGAGCGCGTTAAAGAAAAGTTCGCAAGTGTGTTAAATAAAGACACCGGTTTTACAAAATTACGACAAATATGTGATGGTGCAGCCCCAGATCCGTTAAGTGCGTTCAAAAATTTCTCAGACCCCTATTGGGCCTCACTAAATAAAGTGTTTTAAAATCTCTCGAAAATGTAAATATTTCAATACCCTTTGTCAGATTTATAATACTTATTAAAATAAATAGTTTTATATTTATGTCTATTCAGAAACGAGTTATACAACTGTTTAGATTATTACCAGAGAAAACAAATAAATGTGTTGAGTAGGTGAAATTACCTTCAAATATCTTTTGAGATATTTAACTAATTTTATTCTGATGCCGTAGAAATAATATAATTCTGGGAATTACTTAATTGGTCATTCATAAGTTTTTCTGAACAGTTATAATAAGTTTATTTAAAAAGGATTTTAGCATATTAGATGCCATCAAATGGATGCCTTCCATTAGAATCTAATTATGTAACAATTAAGACGGCGACTAATCAATGAATTCAACTTTTTAAACCATAACTCGTAAAACAGGAAGCAGTAGCGTCGAAGAACTATTAAATTTACAGAGATGACAAAGAACCGAATTAAAAAGTGATTAAGTTAGAATTTTAAGTGAATTCTAATGTAAAACATTTTCAAACGAATAAAAACAGAAAGCTAGGAATTCCGTTTGTTGTTTCTCTCAAAATTAATCCCATTTAAAATTATAATGTGGGATTCAAAGAAAATAATAAAATTTCATATTGGCATCCTATTGATTTCTAAAATTCGTAATTCAAATAATCGGCGGCGGCTTCTTTTTCAATCAATTATAAGATGTAAAAGTATTATTACACAATGTTTCAAACTTGTCATAGATTTAATTGGGCTCAGATTGACAATGTCGATAAAGGAACTACTTCATCATCGATCCTCCAGTTTTTGCCCACATGATTTCTTCTTAGATATGCGTTACAACTTTTTTATTCTAATGCCATTAATTAACCAATAAAATCATTTGTGAATTTGCATATGCCATGCGATTATTGCGGATTCTACGATAAAAAATTGAATGCCAATAATTAGAGAGCATTTAATTTTAATTAACAGTATCTGTAACTTGATCTAATTTTCAGTTTATGCAAATGTTGATTTATTTGCTTTGAGATTATTAACAATCATTCATAATTTTAGGAAATGTGAATAAACAATCGTGAGTTATTTTCAGTTAAACCGGAAATGTTACGAAAGTAAATTTTGAAAAAAAAATTAATGGAGCGAACCAGCTTGGTGATGTAATTGGCCAGAGAGCGCGATGACAAGCGTGTCCATAAATCTTTCTATCGTAGTTGCGGGTTCGAATTCCACAATGTTTATGGGAACGGTTTTCTAAATAGTTTCAGCTTTAAATTGTGGTGTTTACATACTGGGTGTTCGATAATAAAGTACCTTCCTTAGGAGTGATGAAACTATAAAAAAATAAGTTAAATAAGAGTTTAGTATATAAACATTTGATCTAAAACAGTTCATAAGAGAGCTACAACCCCTTATAAGGGTAAGAACAACATAGTCATTTGCCAATAAATTCGAAATATCTTAAACTGCAAAAATTTTATTTATTAATTTCATAATGATACATATTTTATTAAGTTTTTATCTAAATATCATGATTTGTTGTGGTAGTTAAAAAGGGAGTGGGGGTAAATTTTCATCATAACTTTTTATTCTTACTTTTTTTTTTCGATATTTATAACGGAAAGAAGCGTCCGCGTTGAAGACGTTTCGAATTTATTGGCATATAATTATATTATACTTACTCTCTTTAAGAGGTTGTAGCTCCCTTATGAACTGATTTAAGGCAAATGTTTATATACAAAACTCAACTTTTTTTTTATGGTTCACCCCCTTGAAGGAAGGTAGTTAATTATGGGACATCCTGTGTAACCAAGTTCCTGAATCGGCATACTCCAGAAATTAAAGTAGTCCCTTCTTAACTTAAATGTTGAGTATTAAGTCTTCCGTTAAAACGCAACAAAGTACTCTCAGAGGGCGTCACTTATAAATTGCTAATATTCAATGATCATTTATCATATATCAGGTCAATTTATAAATCCTGAAACTGAAACTTCCACTTACAACTAGTACATGTCTGTTATAGAAACTTTTTTAATTGCGATGATGATGAAATTCAAACATCTTGGTCTATTGTTCCTCTTAACTTAATTTCTTCGAATATCGAATTAAAATTACTAATATTTTTATTTTACTAATTAAAGTCGATCACATTTTTTTTCGAGGATGATTATTTCCATTCCAGGTTTTTCCTAATGAGGACTACACAATTGTACTGATGGACCATCACTTGCTATCACTGTACGTAATGAAGTTCCAAATTGCCAAAAACTGTCATTCTTATCATGTCATGACTTCCCATGACAAAATATTCTTTGCTGCTAAAACTGTCTGGTATATCAAAATTTTTGTAGCAGTAAAATATTTATAATAAATGTGACTTCAGTAAGAAAACTGAGATGGAAATAATGACCCTCAAGAAAACTATGATTAATTTTAATTATTAATAACGAGAGTGGTTCACACCCTTTAGATATCGGGGGTAACCTGCAACTGAATGAGGTGATGGAGGTCATACATCACTACGTCCACATAAAAATTCCTTAAAATCCCAAAAGCGGTTTTCAAGATGTCTAGAAAAAATTTTTTTCAACGAACTTTGAAGCCACATAACGGTGAAACGAAGCAACTCTGTGACAACTTGTGTCCAATTGGTCTATTTTGAGACCAGGAATCCTTCATTTTCGTAAATTCCCTGTTAAACTAGGCCACCTTGTATGTCCTAAAAACGAATGAGTAGTTGAATTCATAATTTCTTCTGCCGTAGATATTCTACAAACGTTAATACGGTTAATACAAAATTAGCCCAGGATCCCAATTATCCCAAATATCCCAATTAGTCATCTTATTTTGCAATGCGCGGCGTCTAGAATGTTCTATAGATACTCACATGGCTGACCTTGGGATTTCTCGAGTAAAATCAAGACTGTCTCATTTGAATGTCGTAAACGTCTAAGGGGGTGCAAAATTACATTACGTCCAAGATGTTCTTAATAGGGAAGTACTTTGGTTGTGTGTTTGCAGTTTTAATTTTACAACACATTTAGTATGACCCAACAGATTTGTGGTTGCAGTTTCATAGTTGTATGATTTTTTTATCTAAAGTTTCTGCGTTGTCTAATTTAAAAGAAAAAAAATCTTATCTGTATATTTTAACCAATTTACCTATTCAGTTAAAAGATGAATTTTTAATTTCTAGCTTTTTGCAGTTCGATCATAAAAGAATCACGTTTCGTTTTGTCGATGGTAGGTTTTCTGGCCCGATTTAAATATGACCTATTTCCAAAATGGTGTGTAGCGGACTGTATTGGTAGCACACTGGTACAATTACTTCATGTTTCTGTCCTAGATCACCTTCGGCATACTTTTGTTAGGTACTTTTTTTTGTAATTTTCAAACCCGAAAATGAACTGTTTCTAAAATTTGTCTAATCTGAATTTAATTCAGAGTAATATGAGCTGTAGAATTCTGCCTGCCCTACAAGCTAGTATCACAGCTTTAACAAATGCTGTAAAAGCGCTGGAAACCGAAATTAAGGATATAAAAAATGAAAAATGTGAGGAGAGAACCATAAATGAAACATCATCTGTGAAATAACGGAAAGGGAAGAGAGGTCTAAAAATATTATTATATTCAACTTAGAAGAAAAGGAAGGAGATGAAGGAATTAAGAAAGAACAAGATATGAAAACAGCAAAGGATGTCATTAAAGAAATATGCCCGCACATGGAAACAAATTGCATCAAAATGTTTAAAATTGGAAAAAGAACCGGTATAACAGAAGGGCTGTGAAGATAAAGCTTTAAAAATAAAGATAATGTTATGAAAATCTTAAAAGATAAGAAAAAATTAAATGAAACCAAGCCGACTATCACCATAACACTTGACCAAACAATTATGCAAAGAAATTACTACAAGAAGATCCAGGAGGAACTAAATAATAGGAAGGAAAATGTAGAAAGAAATATCTTTGTTAAATATGAAAATGGACCCCGAAAATCACAAGTATTTAATGAATCCGAGGATATCGATTGTTAAATTCATGCTTCTTTGAGTTCTGTGAAACTTTAAAAGAAAATAATTTTGATGTTACTGGTCTCTGTGAAACATGGCTGACCTCGGACATGACCTCTAAATTTTTTAGTTTACCAAACTATGACTTGATCCGTCCAGATAGAATAGCAAGAGGTGGTGAGGTGGCTCTCTATCTAAAAAGTCACATAAGATATAAAGTTTATTTCTCGGACGCCAACACAGTCAGTAGAGTGGAACACCTTTAGGTGACGGTGTTTTTAAATAGTAGAGGTGAACATGTATGCAGCCGACATTCAAATATATATTGGGGCTAAAATCAACATAAGTGAATTAACTTTCTGAATTTTGAATTAAATGAATTTTCATCTTGGTGTAGTAAAAATGGACTAAGAATTGATCCAAATAAATCGGTGGCTCTCTGTATAGGAAATGATAATTCACTAAACTTTAACGAACAGGTCACAAACATATTTAAACAGTGTTTTATGGTGCTGAAATCTATATATCAGTTTAAATTTTTATTGCCAGAAGAATTAAAATTAAAATAGTTAAATCTTTAATTTACCCCAAAATTGAATATTGTTGCATTTTTTACTTTAACTTCCTTACATTAATAAATAAAAACAAATTACAGAGAATACAAAATGCATGTTATCGATTTATTTGTATAACAAAATTCCGAGGATATATCACTCTACACATAAACAGGCTCCATATACTTTAAATCGAAAATAGAACTAAGTTATTATATGCCCAATTTGTATACAAAATAGTGAATAATAATGCTCTTGAGTACTTGGCAGAATTGCTATCAAAAAGATCTGAAGTACACAATATAAATATGAGAACTAATAATTGTACTATACCTCAGCATTCTACCAGAAAGTTTGAGGGTAGTTTTTCATACTGTTAACCTAATAAATTAAATAAATATCTAGATCTAATATCACTATCTTATAATATGTATAAAAGTAAAATCAAAACTATTTTGCTAGATTCTCAGTTATGAATAAATAATACGAGCCCCTTTCCATTTCAATTGGCCCACTTTAGGATTTTTCAGAAATTCGTCTTGAGGGAGCAAAAATAGAAGTACTACATGAACTTCAAATTGTTTATTTTTTTACAGCATCTTTAGCACCTCTTGATCACAAAAAATACATATGAAGTGACTAATATCGATAACTAACACAAAATGAGAACAAATAAAGAAAATGTGAACAAATACTTAAAATTAAGAAAACAACAATTTTAAAGTTTACCACTGGGTAACATCGCCTTTATTTTTTATTACAGCCGAAATTCGTTGGGGCATAGTATTATCTAAGCCTTGGCATAATTCCGGTGTAAACGAATCCCATATTTCCTGAAGCCTTTGTTTCAGTTCGGAGATTGTTCTAACAGGACGTTTCCGTAGCACTTTTTTCATCTCGTGCCACAAAGTTTCAATCGGTGATAGATCAGGACTACTAGAAACCCATTCCAAAAGTGGTATACCATAGCCATTTTAAAGTTCTTTTTGAAGTGTAGCATGCTGCGTCATCCTGCTGAAACAAAATCTTGGTTTGATGTCACACATGCTTCCATGACCGGTAAAAGCGATTCTTCTAAAATGTCCAAATATTTGTTTGTCTCCACAGTTCCTTCAATAAAAATAAAGTTTTCCTACTCCTTTGGATGACATGCTGCCCCAGACCATTACAGATGCAGGGAAACTTTACCTTCCTTTTGAGACAGTCAGGATGGAACACCTCATTTTTTTTGCGAATAACTCGACTTCCACTGTCTCCAACACACACTTCGAATCGGGCCTCATCGCTTCATTGTATTGTACGCCATTGCTGAGATGACCAATCCTTATGTTCTTTTGCCCATCTTACTCTATTTTTCTTCTGCTGTGGTGTTAAAAGTGACTTTTCTTTGGCCTAAAGCAAAATTGCCACTTTCAATTTTTCTAGTTCAATTTTTTAGTAAAAAACTTACCTTGTAAGTGCCAAATGCCATTTTGTGAGCCTCCCTGTGACATGTGGATCTCGAAATTCTCCTTCCAACAGCATCACTCCACAGAGCACTTAACTCAAGGTAATTGACGCGCCTATTTTTCTGGATAATTCGTCTTAATACTCTTCTATCGGCATTTGTAATCTTGCTTTTTTTTCACATGTCGAGGCTTTGCGGCGACTGAACCGGTAGTTTTATATCTTCTAACTATATTTCTTACACTATACCGAGATAACTCTAATAAATTTGCAATTTCCGAATTTGATTTTCCAGAATTAAAAAATTTAACAATAAGTGAGCGAATTTTGTCATCAATAATCTTTCCTCTGCCCATTTTAAAGAACACAACTACCTTGAAGCTGTATATAATGCTTTCTGACAACTATGAGTATTAGCAATTGTCACGGCGCGTCTGTTTTCCAAGGCCATATTTGCATTATAGGCTTACTTTGTAACTAAATAAAAATGGGTTGATGTTGCCATATTTGGAACATTTTTGCTTCTTTGTTACAAATTTGAATAGGGAACAATAAAGTTGGTGTTTTCTACTACATATTATTAAATATGCCCGATTAATTAATTTTGGACCTTAAAACAGCATGTAGTATTTATTATTTTTTTGATCCTGCGCAAAAAAACTGAGATATCAATCGGTGGGCCAACTGAAGTGGGAAGGAGGTCGATGCTATAAACTTAATGTACGTTCGTGGAATAGTTTTAGTTAATAAGGTATAGTATTATAGATGAGGCATTTTCGATTAAAAAATATATACATATATTACAATCAGTAATTCAGTTTGTGAAATATTTAAAAAATAATTTGAAGAATAATAAACCATCTCGTTTATTTTAATATTATTTATTTAATGTGATAGAAATATAATTCATGATTATTCTATGATGTATTTACATTTTAAACATATTTTACAAATTCTTGTAATTTATTGACCTCAAATTATTTATTTTATATCAAAAATAGAATAATTATTTATCAGTTGCGTTAAATATGATTATGGGGTCAATAGATAAACGATTTTGAAATATTCAAATAAAAACGAAATATTTAAAAATGATTTCGTTAATAAATTATCATAAATAACAATAACAGAAGAGAAATTAAAATGGGCCACTATTTTAGAAAATTTCAACACGTTTTTATCGGTAATATAAAATTCATAATTTTAAAACACTATATTTTATTGTTATCATATTTCATTTTGTTTTATTTTATTTCATCTGTTACAGATATTATTCTATACATTTTTCTAATGTTGCCTTCTTGCTAATTTCATTTACTCTTAACTTTACATCAAATAGTTATTATGTTTAGTTGTTATGAGATATGAGATCAGATAGATTATTTACCTAAAAAATGGTACAAGCTGTAAGTGATCTGAAGTTTCCGATAAATAAAATTGCAATTGAATTATGCACAGAGAAATACACTCCAAAAGTCTGTGACGTACTTCCGGGTGCTCTACTCAAGAGCAGAAGTGTCACTTTGACGCCCAACACTACGGCGGTGCACACTGTACGGAGATCTCGGGCGCCAGTTTCTGTTTAGAGTGTAGAAACACCACTTTACTCTATCGGCGGGACGATAGAGGCCGGGCAACTGCAGTGAAGATACGGCTAAGCCAGGGGTCGGGAAAAAGGGAACTTACATACTACAGTTAAGGAACAGACTCCCATTCAATATATGTACATTTATTCTACACACTAATTCTTATTTACACTTTATACACACCTTAATAACTACAACTTATACTACAACGGTCTTACCTACAAACGGTCTTATTCTACAAGCGGTCTTATACTACTACGGTCTTATACTACTACGGTCTTATACTACTACGGTCTTAACTACGGACAAGCGTGGCAGTAAGCGGGCGGTCAAGCGGTGCGATACGGTAAGCCGGTGAATGAAGCGGTGCAACGGTAAGCAGCGATGAATTAAGCAGACGGCGGACGGATACCAGGAGGGGAAGCAAGCGCCAATACAAGCAAACTATGCCTATCTAACGCGGTTACTTATTATCGCTTGGCTGATGGATGGTTCCGGTCTTATCATATGCCAACGAGTATCTCCAAAGCGCCCTGCCAAAGAAAACGGACTCAGGCGCCCTGGAGGGCACGCGGTTGAATACGGTTACGGTAAGGGGGGGGGGAAGGAGTAACAAGCCTAACAGCGGCAAATTGATGATGACGACGGTATGGTCAAACTCCAAACTACCCTGCAGAATTTTTACGTGCTCAGGTAGCCCGGGGGACCCGCGGTTACGGACGATACCTCCAAGTCACCCTGCAGAATTTTTACGTGCTCAGGTGGCCTGGCAGGCACGCGGTTACGGAAGTACCTCTAAGTCACCCTGCAGAATTTTTACGTGCTCAGGTGGCCTAGAGAACACGCGATGGCAACTGACAGTACCTCCAAGTCACCCTGCAGAATTTTTACGTGCTCAGGTGGCCTGGAGGGCACGCGGTATAACGCGGTTCAAGTTGGAGGGGGGGAAGGAGTGGCAAGCCGAACGGTTGCAAATCTAAGACGACGACGGTATGGTCAAAGCTACCAAGCTACCCTGCAGAATTTTTACGTGCTCAGGTAGCCCGGCGGACCCGCGATTACGGACGATACCTCCAAGTCACCCTGCAGAATTTTTACGTGCTCAGGTGGCCTGGCAGGCACGCGGTTACGGAAATCCCTCTAAATCACCCTGCCAAAAAAAACGGACGCAGGTGGCCTAGAGGACACGCGGTATCAAATGCTAGTATCTCCAAGTCACCCTGCAGAATTTTTACGTGCTCAGGTGGCCTGGAGAACACGCGGTGTAACGCGGTGGAACGCGGTTCTAATTCCAACCTTCGGCCGCTCTCCCTTTCTAAGGAAGGATATGAGGCGGATACGTTTAGCGCTCGCGGTTCACTAACTCTAAAAAAATAAAGCCCGGAAAGTACTCACCAGCCAAGTAATACCGATTATTTACCAAACCTTTATCAAACCTTGCTACCTACTTCCGGATCCTGTGCTGGCTTCCTCTCTGGAGCGGTCGGGGTCGGCACGTCTGGACGGTACGGGCGGCAGCAACGGACTGTTCTCGGATACTCTGCAAAATCCTCAAGCTACTAAACTCTGCCAAAAAGCAGAAGTAGGAGGAGCGCGGTAGTCATGCGCGAAATATTGCAACTACGTCACCGTTTATCGACTTAGAAAAATTCGCAATTACCTTTGGATACCTATGTACCTCTATACTCACAAGTTTACTTACTATCCAAGTCGGCGTGGTGCTTCGGTTGGAGCTCAGACGGGAACTAATTTAATGATAAAATCCTCATGCTACTAAACACTGCTAAAACGCAGAAGTAGAATGAGATACGGTAGTCATGCGCGGTTTATTACAGCTACGTCACCCGTTTGTGGACTTAGAATAATTCCGCATTAAATTTAATTACCTATTTCTTTATACTCACGAATTTACTTACTATCCAAGTCGGCGTGGTGCTTCGAGTAGCGGTCGGACGGAGACTAACTTGATTGTGAAAATCCCTCATGCTACCAGATACTGCTAACGCAGGAGTAGGATGAGATACGGTAGTCATGCGCGGTATATTACAACTACGTCACCCGTTCATCGACATGAAATTTAGATACCAATATATCCTTATACTCACGAGTTTACTTACTGTGCTGGCCGGCGTGGTTCCTCGTTGAGTAGCTGGACGGAAACTAATTTAATTATTTTCAGTCTCAGGCTCCTTCATGATAGCGCGGGCAGAAGAGTGCCGGGGCACGATGCGCGCTTCTTGTGTCGCGATTCGCGTACTGCCAGCTATTCGACCTATGTGGAATGTTCACAAAACATATCCATACTTCCTATCTATAATTAATAATTAAACTGTTATTCTTTACAAGCGCAGTAATATAATGGACAAAATATTCTTCAAAACCGACAAATAACACTTAGCTACCTAACTTAACTTAATCAAATAAAATCACTTCGTTACAAGTCTCTTCTATTAACTTCATTATAATTTAAAACATCTGTCAAATAAATATTTAAAAACCTACCTAGTTCTGTCCTCATTTTTTTCAGATTAAATTTACTGCATCATTGATGCTAAAAATTGACATGAGCACAGACGATGCTATCGGTATCTTAACTAACAAATACTTTTGTCTTAAGAAGGTAAAATAATGATCACAATGAAAGCAGGCGATTCAAATGCCTTCAACTTCCAGCAACTTGACACCTTTAGATCGTCTGACCGATAATGCCTATACAACTAGATGGTGATCGCATTTAAATAATAATTTATTTTGTACATGACCTAGCCACAACTTTTAATTTGATCTACTGATGATAATATACTATGATTTCTCTATATATAAATTCTTTTCTTCTCTTTTCTCAAGAGTTTTACAGCAACATAAAGTATTTTCTCATCTCTGAAAATGACGAAGCCAAATAATTATATTATGATAATGGATAGAACATTTTACGAATGCCGGAAAGAAAATATGCACCTCAATCGCTCTGATATTAGAATTTTGTCTGTACTCTGTAGGTATGTAAATGTGATTATATTTGTCTCTGGTTGATTGTAATTTACGTAGAGATGTCTCCGTTTTTTTCTAAACACATAATTAGATTAAGTATTTTCCACTCTTTTGAATGATTTATTAAACGTTAATTTACATTTAAAACAAAAAAATTAAATGTACGGGGTGGTTCAGTTCGTTACGGTTCCCACGTCATTCGGTTAGAAAAGGAAATAAAAGTTTTTGAATTTGCTAAAGTTTCAACAGACAATTTTGAAGTCTTAAGAACAGAACAAATTGTTCTTAAACAACAGTTAGGAAAACAAAACAGATATGTAGTAGTTCTATTCCTTTTGGCCACCTTACTTAGCAGATTTCATCTCGCTAGGTTTTTTTGTGATCATTTTTAAGCAACCACCAACAACAGAAAATAAGAAAGTATTAGGTTAGGTTAGGATAGGTTTTTAGTGAGTGTGTCCTCCTGGGACCTCCACTGCGGCCATCAGCATGCCTATTGTGACACATTCCTAATTATATTTCATTCAATAAGTTCAGTCTCTTAATGAAACATAACTTTATTAGGTGAGAGTGTGTCCAGATCCTCTGGCAGCAGATGCCTTTTGCCAAATGTTGAGAATCGTATCCTCTCCACAGAAGGACAGGTGCATAAAATATAGTCTGCCTTCTGATCGTCCTCCAGGCATAGACGGCACTCGACGTTTTCCGCTAGGACGAGTTTATGCAGATGATAGTTTAGTCGGCAGTGCCCGGTATACAGGGTGTTTCATTGAGAAACGGAAATACGTTAACTGTGGATAAGAGTCACCGAGGTGGTTCCAAATAACTCATACTTAATGGGTCTTTCGCCCTTTATAACCGAGACACAGGGTCATTTATCAATTTTACTTATTTCTTTATTGACTCATAACTTACGAACCACCCTGTATATTTATTGACATTTGGCACACGTATTTTCCATCACTTGACGAATCCACTAAGGCATTAACAATAAAGGAAATCCAGGTCCGGCTTGACGAAAAATTAATTAATTTACCGAATTCATTATTCTTCCCTACAAATTCACCAACTGGGTAATTCTAAAATATCTTTTTCATGGTGTTTGTGATTATTTGGTCCTAAATTCGCACTTGTAATTACATTTTCTAGTGGTCTAGAGGCATACAAATACAAATTATGTAGGTTTTAGAAATACATATTAAGTAATCTTCATTAAGGAATTGGTTTCTCTGACTCTTTAATTCGTTTATATGACTCCCTATTTAATTGGGAGACATCAATTTGTTGAATATGGAGGCTATCGTTCTCAATCATATACAGCAGTATCGGGAGTTCCGCAAGGATCAAATTTAGGACCCCTTTTATTTCTTATTTTTATTAACGACCTAACAGTAATATTAATTCTCACCACCTACTATTTGCTGATGATCTCAAAATTTTCCTAGAGATAAGTTCTATAGAGGATTGTATATTACTGCAAAATGAAGTTTATAAAATTTCTAGCTGGTGCTCGGTCAATTCTCTAAAGTTAAATGTTGGCAAATGTAAGGTTATGTCATATACAAGGAAGGACACTACAGTTACCTTTCAATATAAAATAGATAATAACATTTTAGATCGTTGTGTGAATTATAAGGATCTGGGAATTATTTTTGACCCAAAACTTACTTTCAACAATCATATCGATGAAATGGTCAAATCGGCATCTAGAGCCTTACGTTTTTTAGTAAGAAATTGGGACGGTTTTGTGAATATTGACACCCTGAAACTGTTATACATATCATTTATAAAAAGTAAATTGGAGTATGGCTGTATTATGTGGTTTCCCATATATCAAAATTCATTGTCACGCATTGAATCAGTTCAACGCAAATGTCTGAAATTTATGTTTTTCAAATGTAATGGATCTTATCCTCCCCGAGGTACAGACAACAATATACTGTTTAATATGTTTGACCTTAAATCTCTCAGATTCAGAAGAGATGTTGTCGTTTTATCCTTTCTTTATAAATTAATTAGTCACAATGTTGATTGTTCATTTCTTTTAAGTAAACTAAACCTATCAGTCCCCAGATTAGAATCCCGTCAAAACAACCTCTTTTACTGTGATGCTCCTCGTACAAACCTTATGATAAAGTCACCAATCTTTAATATGTGTAAAACTTTTAACACCATTTCATCTTTATGTGATGTCAACTATGATAGTTTAGCTAAAATAATTCATATATAAGAAGAAAACTGTGCTTATTAAATTAGATTATTTCATAACACTATAATATATTTTACTTTTATGTATGAGTTTTCTTGTAAACTCTTAATGTAATATTAATGACTATGTGTATTGCAAATTTGTGCATTTTATATCTCAGTATACTTAGTTTTAAGCTTTTCCTGTAATTGGGTGCTTTAACCTGTAGGAAATAAATTACTTATTATTATTATTATTAATTATGACGCAATAAAATTAATAAAATGTATATATATATATATATATATATATATATATATATATATATATATATATATATATATATATATATATATATATATATATATATATATATATATATATATATATATATATATATAAATGTAGAAATTAATTGGGTATTCCTGCATAAAGAAAAAAAAATTTGCAAGGTGGAAAAATGCAAAATTGCAAATGGCAGAAACATGCAAACCGTGGACACGTGTTTTGACTAATTGGTCTACATCAGCACGGTGTAGCTGAGTTAAAATGATGGACAAAACTCAGAAAAGACACTAAAGGGAAAACCACTGACAGACAGCCAGTCGCAACCTTTGTGGCTTCCACCTGGAAGACTCTGGTATGAGAGCGACATCCAAGTTTCGCAACGTGGCGACTATAGCCAGCTGCGTGGGATTCCCGGACCCAGGAAAATGAATAAGTACAGGGAAATAGTTAGGACGCGGGTTAGTTACGAACAGTAAAAATGTAGAAATTAAACGGGTATTCCCGCATAAAAGAAAAAAATAAAGGTGGAAAAATGCAAAATTGCAAATGGCAGAAAGATGCAAACCGTGGACACGTGTTTCTGACTAATTGGTCTTCATCAGCACGGTGTAGCTGAGTTAAAATGATGGACAAAACTCAGAAAAGACACTGAAGGGAAACCACTGACAGACAGCCAGTCGCAACTTTTGTGGCTTCCACCTGGAAGACTCTGGTATGAGAGCGACATCCAAGTTTCGCAACGTGGCGACTATAGCCAGCTGCGTGGCGACTATAGTCAGAGACACGTGTCCACGGTTTGCATCTTTCTGCCATTTGCAATTTTGCATTTTTCCACCTTGCAATTTTTTTTCTTTATGCGGGAATACCCGATTAATTTCTACATTTTTACTGTTCGTAACTAACCCGCGTCTAGCTATTTCCCTGTATATATATATATATATATATATATATATATATATATATATATATATATATATATATATATATATATATATATATATATATATATATATATATGATTAAATATGATTTGAAGGAAACAACTACTCAGCGGGCAAATACCCCGACCTGCATTGAATTACACCTTCAAATCATGATAGATCGATAGTCAATATCATTTGTCAATTCCTAACCAGACATAGATCGATTTCGAACTTATTTGTTCTCTTCAGTATGCCATAGGTTATGGAACAGACAAATGATAGTGGCCAACCTGCTAGTTATATACCAACTATGGTGAAGTGAATAGTGGTGAGAGGTATGAAACTTCTCATATGGTCTGAATGCTACTATCCGACCGACATCCTCGATGTCTCTGTGGCGGATAGCGACTTGCATCACAGCAAGTACCGAGAGCGGCGACCCCTAGCCCAGGTGGACTAAACTAATGTGATTAAATATGATTTGAAGGAAACAACTACTCAGCGGGCAAATACCCCGACCTGCATTGAATTACACCTTCAAATCATGATAGATCGATAGCCAATATCATTTGTCAATTCCTAACCAGACATAGATCGATTTCGAACTTATTTGTTCTCTTCAGTATGCCATAGGTTATGGAACAGACAAATGATAGTGGCCAACCTGCTAGTTATATACTAACTATGGTGAAGTGAATAGTGGTGAGAGGTACGAAACTTCTCATATGGTCTGAATGCTACTATCCGACCGACATCCTCGATGTCCCTGTGGCGGATAAGCGACTTGCATCACAGCAAGTACCGAGAGCGGCGACCCCTAGCCCAGGTGGACTAAACTAATTTGGGTATTTGCCTCGCTGAGTAGTTGTTTCCTTCAAATCATATTTAATCACATTAGTTTAGTCCACCTGGGCTAGGGGTCGCTGCTCTCGGTACTTGCTGTGATAAGTCGCTATCCGCCACAGAGACATCGAGGATGTCGGTCGGATAGTAGCATTCAGACCATATGAGAAGTTTCATACCTCTCACCACTATTCATATATATATATATATATATATATATATATATATATATATATATATATATATATATATATATATATATATATATATATATATATATATATATATATATATATCTGCATATATATATATATATATATATATATATATATATATACATATATCTGTCTTCATCATATGCAACTTTCATATTTTCAAAAAACTTTTCTTATGGTTTTTAATTTTTCACTTTTATTTATTTTGTGACAGATTTAGTTTCGATTAGAGTAAGTACCAATAAATAAAATAATTTGTTTTATATTTTATCAATTGAATTGGAAGCAATTTGTTTATTTTTTGGTTCTATACAATAGCAATACGCATTTTCAGGGAAGCACATGGTTCACCTAATCGATAAGTATTTTTTTTCTCATTCAGAAATTACACCAATTTCTAAACTGCACATCACGAATTGTGAAAGCCATACTTTTTCACAATAGACAATCAAGTAGACAATCAGACATATTGAAAGGTGACATAAATTATCTGGGATCCGATTACTATGAAGGTCCCATCAGATAAGGGATAGTGCAAGAAATATCTTCACTAGGAGATCAATAGATAAAGAGCTTTTATGGTGTAAACTGAAAATAATAAGTAAATATATCCTTTTTCTAGGATCATGCAAGGAGTAGGCTCTTATTTACTAATTTTCAATACAAAAATTGACCCTTTATTTCACTGGGTGCATATGTGTTTGATACTTATTCTGCTTAATGTGAAATAAATCATGCCACCTAAACTTCGTTACCAGAGTGATTGTTTCCAAACGATGCTTCAGTGAAAAAAATATTTCGCTTGAGGCAAAATTTTATCTCTCTGCTAGTTAAAATGAGTCTTATTGCCGAAAATTGCATTGGCCTATGATCGCTTTGAAAAATGGTGCGAGGAAAAGCACGTGAATAATGTTACTAATGAAAAGGTCCCTGCGTATTTCCAAGAAGCACAAAAAATTTGGTACAGGCCCATTTAAAAAATCTTCCATGCAAACTGTACTTTTTGAGAAAAAATGTCCATATTTACAAGTATACAAACCTTATAGCTTTTCTTAAGCGGAAAGGAGAAGGCTATCAAGCAAAGAAATCCAAGGTTTTCACCAAACAGAATGTTTCCAAATTCCTAAGAGAAGTTGACGGCGAAGAATAACTATCATCAAAGACAATATTTATTTATTTATTTATTTATTTGCTTATTTATTGTTTTACATCCAAACAGGCCTAGTTGGCCTTATACAAGGATAGTATATTTGAAATACAATAATTTTATGAGTGAGTATACATTGGATTTATAATATAAAATATTGTTTACAGTTTTTTTGGGGATTTCGACAACTCCATTCTTAATCAAATAAATACAATAAGTAGCAAGAAGTATAGAGATTATTTGAACTGGTGATAAAGACGAGGTACTGAGGAATTCTGACAAATATTGCCTTTACTTCTCACCATTTCGATTCCATTCCATCATCTCCATGTACATGTAATCTTTAAAAATTGGAGGTTTTGTGATATAGTCCATACAGTCTTTATTTGACGCCGCGGATTTTTTTGTTGTTATCTATTAAACTATAATCAAAAGGAAGATGTGATTTAAAATCTGATTTGGTCGTTTATTTTAATTTTAAAGGCTGTACTAATTAGAGCTAGAATTAGCCCGAATAAAAAACATTTTAAAATATCCTGGATCATGGAGCTTAAATTTTGACACTACGTAATTAGTCTAGAGCTTAACCTTTCACTGCTATTTCGACGTGGAGTTAAACAGACGTTTATAGAAGTAACTGTGTTAAGTTGGGATGTTTTGTGGTTTATGCCACAACACATTATTTTATGAAGGTACAGGTAATTGTATAAGGTATAGAATTTATTACCCCTCTATTAAGAATTAATGCTAAATGAATAATAATTAGTCAGTTTAAATGCTATGATTTAAATTTGGACACTTCGAGGGTGAACATTTTGATGCTGGCAAATTTTATAATAACCAGTTTTAATTATATTTTATACCCTGTTGGTTACAACCAAGTTTTTTGAAATTCAAAGAGTGGATGAAGTAGAACTAAATATTTTTAGTGCCCTTGGAGTTCAGGGCAAATTGAATTTTAGCTATTTATTGGCTGAACTTAGTAAATGATTTACAAATACTCCACATATATAAACATTTTCAAAAACTTTAGTACCACATTGGCAGTGGAGAGACCGTTATTATTATCAACGCACATTAAAATTAAATTAACGAAAGTCAAATAAATTTTTTTACATTTATCTTTATTATTGTTTTTGTCATTCACCCTGTTATTTAAATCTATTTTTTATTTTTAAACCAAATATATTTTTAATTTTAAAATTATGTTTTACTCTCTCAATATTAGATTTCAAAACAAATCTTTAATAAAATATTAGCAACGTAATATAAAAACCTGAAAATATATTAAAAAATAATGTAAGTTAGAATTGTGTTATGAATTCTTCCCCGACCTTTGTCCCACTAAAAAGAGATATATGAGTATCTTAAGATACCTTGGAAAGTAATTTCTAGTGATGGGACTCGAGTGTGAAAATACTCGAGTGACTCGAGTCAAAATCCGATTCGAGTGACTCGAGTCATATGGCTGTTAAATTCGAGTACAGTTATTACTCGAGTCGAGTTATTGTTACCCGAATCAAGTTTTAACTCGAGTCGAATTGCAATTCGAGTAAAGTGCCGCTACTCGACTCGGGTTATTGCTACTCGAATTAAGTTCTTACTCGAGTCGATTTATTGATATCGAATAAGGAGTTACTATGATTCAAGTTTTAAATCGAGTCGAGTTGCAATTCGAGTAAAGTTGTTACTCAAGTCGAGTTATTGCTACTCGAATCAGTGAGTTAATATGATTTAAATTTTAAATTGAGTTGAGTTTGACTAGAGTCTAGAGTCAGGGCAGAGTTGAAATCAAACTCGAGGTGAACTATAGAGTAAGTAGTTGGAGATGATTCATGGTTTGCTAAACGGTAAGTTTTTGAAGTATTTTTAGGTTTTTTCTTTTTGGTAATCTTTCAGCATTTAAACACTACCATCTAATTCTAACATAAGTTTGAAAATCGAAAGGATAAACATAAATCATAATAATTGAAATACAAAATAATAAATGGACCCAGGTCAAATATTATTTTTCCGGCCTTCAGTGCCTTCATGTAAATAATCTTCATATTTATATTATATAAAACAAATCACACTGGCACTAAAGAATATTTAAAAATATTAATAAAACCATAAACAATTAAATTAAAGAAACTTGACTCGAGTCAAAAAGCGACTCGGGTCAAAAAAGCGACTCGATTCAAAAAATCGACTGATTCAAAAATCTACTCGAGTCAAAAGTCGAGTCGATTTTTTGAGTTTTACTCGACCTAACTTTGACTCGAGTTTTATAATAATGAAACTGAGTTTCAACTCGACTTTCGAGTTTCAACTCGACTAAATTCGGAAACCTACTGAGTTATTCGAGGAAAAAGTCAGTCGAGTCCCATCACTAGTAATTTCTAAAGATAATCAAGATAATTTGATTCTAAACTCACATTTCTCATACTATCTGCACTCTAAGAATCCATCAAACAAATATGTTAATTCTAAAGAATTTTGCATAATCGGAAAATAATGTTGAGCCGAGCAAACAAGGAATTTATCAATAAATTAAATTAATATGGTTAGCCTAAATTTAATCAAAAATAGCCTTTAAAACTGTCAAAAAATACCATTGATTTAACACAAAATAACTTCCTCAAATATGAAATATATTATTGCACTGCCAACCAAACAATCGGCTGTGATTATTGATATCATTACCTAAATAGTTAAATCGATAATATGAAGGATTTAATCAGGATATATTTTAATTCATTCATATTATCGAAAATAATAAATAACGAAAGTCATTCACAAAATAATTTATTGACATTTATGACCTAAATATATATTCACTTGTCATGAATTATCAATTTTCAAAACTAATAATTTA